>JAXCGZ010015647.1:27500-30000 GCA_037179515.1 Halocaridina rubra | reverse complement strand
CGTTCTGTTGATTCAATGGCTTGCTCTTCCACTGACAAAGCCAATCTATTGCTCTCATTTCCCTGTCAACTCTTCCTTAAGTGATTCTATTGCACCTGTCCCTCATTCTTTACCCCTCTCCAACCCTAAGCCCTCTCCTATTCCTTCATCATGCAAAGTCCATAAGGTTCTTCACTTGCTAAAGATAAACAAGACATTCGGACTCTATGGTATCCCTACAAGGTTCCTCAAGGAGTTTGCAGATGAACTGGCTCCTTTGCTTTGCCGTCTTGTTCGCATCATTCTTTCAACCAGTACCTATCCTTCATCTTGGAAGTATGTGTACCTAAGAAGGTTAACCACGCTATTCCTTCAAACTACTGATTTATTGCCCTAAACTCTGTGTTCACTAAAGTATTCAGAGCTTTGCTCATTTCACACATCTTGAAACATCTTGACTGTAACTTGCTTATCTCCGATCACCAGTACTCCCTCCACAAGGCAAGATCCACCGGTGATCTCCAGTCCTGTCTTACACATGTATGGCCAGCTTCTCTGAGATATTATGGCATATCCTTTGTCATCGCCCTTGATATCATAAAGGCTTTTGACAGAGTCTGGCACAAGGCTCTGATGGCCAAACTCACTGCTTATGGCTTTACCCCTTCTCTCTGTTCTGTGATTTCCAGTTTTCTTTCTGACTGTTTTATATCCTTCATATTTCCTTTGCATTTTTTTCACAGCCTTCATCTGCTACTTGAATCAGTCTCGTATCACTCTTTCTTCTACTCTAAACTCCGATTTACAGTGGGTATCTTAGTTGGGCACCCAAAATTCAGTTAAAATTAATGCCTCCAAGAAACTGTTTTTGGCTATCTCTTTATCTCCTTCTGTTCCTGATAGCCCAATGTCTTCGAAACTAAAAAAATTTACCTTCTTAATTCTATCAACACGTTAGGAATCCAGATAAGCCCTATCTTGTCTTGGAGGAATCACATATTCCATATTTCTAAATCTGCATCCAAAAAGTAGGGTTCTGTATCGTTTTCCTCATTACTTTTCTTGTTAACAGCTAATTAAAATTTATTAAGGTCTTATCCATCCCTGCTTAGAATACTGCTCAGACATCTGGGGTGCTTCTCCTTATAATTATCTCCTTGATATGGTTGAATCTAAGGCAGTCAGACTCATTAATGATCTTTCTCGTACTTCTAATTTGGATTATCTCTCTCTTCGCCGTAAGGTATTTTCCCTTTCTCTTTTCTATCGCTACTACTTCCATCGCTGCTCTGATGAGTTGGCGAGTTGCATCCCTCCCCCACTGCCGAGGCCGCGTAACACTCACCAAGCGGTCTCATCTCACAAGTACTGTGTGGAGATTTGCAGCTCGCAGATTGGTCGGTGCAGCGACTGCTTCTTCCCATCTACCTCCAGACTCTGGAACTCTCTTCCTCCTTCTGTCTTTCCTATTTCTTATGACCTGTCATCCTTCAAAAAGCAAATCTATCATCATCTCAGGGCCTAGTCCACCATATCTCTGGGTCCTCTATGCTTTAAATATTTTTTCTGTGTGTCTTTTTCCTTTATGTGACATTACCTTATCTCTGCCTTGTCCTTAAGCTTTTTCTTTTCCTTCGTCTTGGTAAATTCTCGTGCCCGGGCCTTTATTGATGAGGGCAGTTTTTGCCTGTCCCGGTGTCACACTCATAAAAAAAAAGGAAACTTAAAATGTATAAAGGTCTTCTCCGTTCCTGCTTACACATGTGAAATGCTTCATCTTATGCTTATCTCCTTGACAGGTTTGAATCCAAGGCAGTCAGACTCATCAGTGACCCTAATCTTACTTCCAATCTAGATTCTTTTTCTCCTCGCTGTATGGTATCATCCTTTTCTCTTTTCTGTCACTACTAGTGCCATTGCTGCTCTAATGAGTTGGGAGTTGTATCCCTACCCCACTGCCAAGGCTGCGTAACATTCGCTAAGCTGCTTCATCTTACAAGTACTGTGAGGATATATGTAGCTTGTGGCTTGGTCGCTGCAGCGATTGTTTCTTTCCATCCACCTACAAACTCTGGAACTCTCTCCCTCCTTTTGTATTTCCTAATTCTTACACCTACCTTCCTTCAAAAAGCGAATATATCGCCATCTGAGGGTCTAATCCTGCCATATCTACACGTCCCAAATATTTCGACTATTCTTTCAGCCTGCCCTTTTCCTATTGTGTATCATTATCATATATCAGCCTTCTCCTTAAACTTCTCCTTTTCCTTCTTCTTAATATTCTCTTCGTGCCGGGGCCTAATGAGGACAATTTTCTTGCCTGTTTCGGTGTCACACTCATATTATAAAGATGTATGTATGTATGCATGCATATATGAATAAAAGGTGGTACAAAATCTTTGGTGCTTTGTTAAAAAACAACAAGTAATAGTGAATTACATTAAAGTATTGCTGAAACTATAAGAACTATCATGCCCTCAATATATTGGGTGGATATCTCGTGCCTTTTTTACAGCTGCAA
>JAXCGZ010015647.1:12500-25000 GCA_037179515.1 Halocaridina rubra | reverse complement strand
CTTCTTTCCACATGTCCAAACCATCTCATCATTCTCTAATCAAACTTATCTGACAGCCTTCTTTCATCCCCGTTCTCTGCCTTTCTTCCTCATTTCCCACGCTATGTATTTTTGAAACATCTATCATACTTCTTAAACACCTCATATCGAATACATTCAATTTTTTTTTAATCCTCTCTTGAATTCCAAGTCTCTGCTCCATACAGTGTTGTTATTAGAATCATTTCTGCATACATCTTGTTTTTTAATTAATTCCTAAATGTTTAATTCTTATCATATTTTTCATCCCACCTAGACATTTACTCACTTCCTCGTTTACTCTATACTTACTGCTACATCCACTTGTCCATTTGCTGTCACAAATGACACCATACATCTCCCCATTCACTCTAACAATCAATCTGCCAACGTTAACACTCATCACACATCTCAAAACTTTACTTTTACCAACATTCAACAGCAACTTCCCTTCTTCACACACTCTTACAATCTCAGTCACTAAATGATCCAATTCTTACTAAGTATCAGCCACCAGTGCCAGGCCACCTGCAAAAAGCAATTAATTCACTCTCTGCAACCTTCCATTCTCATCACCTAATCCCAAGCCTCTGCTTAGCACTCTTTCAATTACTTCCCTTACAAATCCATCCATATACATGGTAAGCAACCATGCCTACATTACAGAGCCTTGGCATAACCCCACATTCACTTCAAGGAGATCGTCTTACTATGGAAAATTTCATTTTCTATGAAACATTCGATTTGTCATTATATCCCTCAAAATATAGTTCTATGACATCCCTATCTGCTCACCAAATTTCGTTGCCATACGACAATATTTTTAATATCAAATATTCATTATATATAATTTCTGAGTGCCCCTTCACACAGACGTATCCGTTTTCTATGCATCATGTTATATATGTATATATATTTAGCATATTTTTCTCATTTGATATTTAGTATATAGGTTTGTCTTACGTCTGACAGCTTACATACACGAGCAACAGGGAGTCATTGAAAGAGATGAAGAGGTTGGGAGTATAACCCCAGGCCTCTAAATGCCTCTCATAAGCAGCCTTTTTTTTATTGTGTGACGTAGAGTAATTTATTTCCTTATTTTCTACTGCTTGTATCAATTTTTAAAATGCCACCCCCTCTAAGAAGCTAGGGCAGAAGAGAAAAGATTAATATATAATATTTGATACAACAAGACAACGAAAACAACAACATACTCCTTCTCTTATATAATTTTTATATTGTGCATTTATTATGTTTTGTGTACCGCATGTATGTATGTATGTATGTATGTATGTATGTATGTATGTATGTATGTATGTATGTATGTATGTATGTATGTATGTATGTATGTATGTATGTATGTATGTATGTATGTATGTATGTATGTAGTAAGTATGTATGTATGTTTGCATGTATGTATGGATGGATGGATGGATGGATAGATTAATGTATGTATGTATGTGTATATGTATGTGTATATATATACAAATGCATGGATGAATGTAGGGATATGTGGATAACTGTATGCATGTATGCATATGCGTATGGAGTTAAGTATGTATATATGTACGCTGGAATTTGTGCATGCATGTATGCATATATGAAGGTGCTAATTAGCATTAGGATTGGCTTAAGTATCATAACCAACTCCTAACCTGAATATTAATAAATCCTATCATCATACAATTATTATAATACTTAGCATTGCTAAAACTCCAACTTTTAACATATTGGGCCGTATCTTAAGACTAAAGTTATTTGTACTTGTACTTGGAAAACTGAAAACACTCCAGAAAGAAGAATGAAAACTGGATATTCATATCATAGATTTTTAAGTTATGGTAAATAATAACAATTGTGGATTCTTATTTTGTTGGGAATGTAGAGAGATATAAAAAATAACTATGATAAACACACAAACACACACGCACACACACACATACAGTTAGATTGGATAAATCTTGACCCACAAGTGGGGAGGACTCATTCGGGGCAAGATTCCTAGATTGCGTACAAGGAAATTTCCTACACCAACATATACTGGAACCAATGAGGGCCATATCACCAAATGGAAAGAGTGACCACTGTGTGTTGTTGATGGAGTATGATGTTCTGCCTGAAAGTAAAGGCACTAAGAACACGAGGAAGAACTATCTGAAAGGAGATTACGTCAAAATTAATGAGCTTTTTGCAGGATGTCTGGAGGACCTTAGTTAACAAAGAATCTGTATAAGAAATGTACATCTTTTGTGAAGAATATGGAAAGATACTAGATTGTTGCATACCTTCCACCAAAATAGGAGTTACTCATGCTAGAGAGAAATGGTTCAATAATGAGTGCAAGAGAGCTAAGGAGTGGAGATGTAAATGTTGGAAAAGGTTTAGGAGTAGAAAAAACATTAAATGGCTGGCAGACTTATAAAATGGTAACAAATGATTACCTAAATAAAAGAAGAGACACAGAGAGGGACTATGAAAGGGATATCACCAAGAAGGCTAAAGAAAATTCCAAACTTTTCCATAACTTTATCAGAGGAAACATGAAAGTAAGAAAACAGGTTTTAAAGCTAAAAAGAGCGGATGGAAGCATCTCTGAGAAGGATGAAGAGATCTGCGAAAAAATGAACAAGGAGTTTCAGTCAGTATTTACAACAGAAAATACCCCACCCCCTCAGATTGCAGAGACAGGAGCTCATTGGCCGGTATTAGAGAATATCATCTCTTCAGCCACAGAAGTATGCAAAGTGCTGATGGAGTTAGATGCCCACAAAGCTACAGGTCCTGATGATATATCCCCCTATGTATGAGCTAAATCAATAGCAGCGGCACTAAGTATCATATCTGAAAAGTGACTGGAATCAGGGGAGGGATACAGCTCTAAACTATAGACCTGTTTCCCTGACCAGAATAATTTGCAAAGTTATGGAGAAACTACTAAGAAAACACATCTCTCTTCACTTGGAATCCTTCAAATTTTTGTCAGAGACAACATGGCTTCAGAGAAGGTAGTTCAACAGTTACAAACTTATTAGAATTTTATGATGAGGTAAGCTGATTCTTACATGAAAGAGAGAGCTGTACTGATTACATATGTCTAGACTTCCAGAAAGCATTTGACATTGTCTCACATGGGAGAGTTATTAAGAAGCTGCAAGCAATGACGAGAATAGGTGGAAATGTCTTGGAATGGATAAAAACTTACTTAAAAGGAAATGCACAATGGGTTAGAGTAAGACACACAGTGTTTGAATGGAGAAGAGTTGTAGCGGAGTTCCATGGGGTTCAGTTTTAGGGCCACTTTTGTTCTTTAAATGCCCTACAAGAGTCTGTAAATTCATTTATGAATATGTTTGCAGATAATTTAAAGATAGAGAAGAAAGTAAGAGACGAGAACAATGGCAGAAAGTTCAGGAAGACCTAAATAGTCTACATAAGTATTTAGAAAAGTGGCTAATGAAATTCATTACTTCTAACTGTAAGGTAATGAGAATAGGTACGAGTGCAAGAAGGCCTAAGCTTGACAGCCAAATGGCAGGAGAACTTCAAGAGACAGAGAATGAGAGAGATCTAGGAGTAAAGATATTGGCAGATTAGTCTCCAGAAATGCATATAAATGGCATAGTAAGGGCAGCATATGCTTTCTTAGCTAATGTACGGGTAGCCTTCAGGGACATGGACAATGAACGATCAAAAATATTTATGTAACCTATGTGAGGCCAAAGTTTGAATAGGCACCCACCTTTTGGAATCCACACTTGAAAAAGCATTTAGTAAGCTGGAAAAATTTCAAAGAACCTAGAAGAATTTGAAGGGATATAGTGACGGCTTTTAAATTCCTTCATGGTTATGACAGAGTGGATAGGGATCAATATTTAGATATGGCTGGCACTAAAACTAGAGGCCATAGTGTGAATTTTCGTAAGAAAAATTCTTTGCAGGATGTAAGAAAGTTCTTTTTTAAGTGTAAGAGTAGTTGATAATTGGAACTGACTAAGCGAGGTGGTAGGTAATGCTAACTCAATCCATAGTTTTAAGAACAAGTATGATAAGTATCACTAAGTACAAAATGGAACCGATTAGGAGACGGGAAGTTACGGACTTGGGGCTCTTTCCCGTAAGCACAATTAGGTAACTACACACACACACACACACACACACACACACACACACACACACACACACACACACACACACACTATATATATATATATATATATATATATATATATATATATATATATATATATATATATATATATATATATATATATATATATATATTATGAGTGTAACACTTTTCTATCACTACTACTTCCATCGCTGTTCTGATGAGTTGGCGAGTTGCATCCCTCTCCCACTGCCGAGGCCGCGCAACACTCGCCAAGTGGCCTCATCTCACAGGTACTATGTGGGGATTTGTAGCTCGCGGATTGGTCAGTGCAGCGACTGCTTCTTCTCATCTACCTCCAGACTCTGGAACTCTCTTCCTCCTTCTGTCTTTCCTAATTCTTATGACCTTTCATCCTTCAAAAGGCAGATCTATCGTCATCTCAGGGTCTAGTCCTCCATATCTCAGGGTCCTCTGTACTTTGACTGTTTTTTCTGTCTGTCGTTTTCCTTTGTGTGACATTACCTCATCTCTGCCTTATCCTTAATCTTTTTCTTTTCCTTCGTCTTGGTATTTTCTCGTGCCCGGGCCTTTATTGATGAGGGCAGTTTCTGCCTGTCCCGGTGTCACAATCATAAAATATATATATATATATATATATATATATATATATATATATATATATATATATATATATATATATATGATGAGTGTGACACTGGGACAGGCAAAACAACTGCCCTCATCAGTAAAGGCCCTGGCACGATGAAAACATTAAGAGTAAGGAAAAAAAAAAGGTTCTTGACAAGGCAGAGATAAGGTAATGATAAACAGAAGAAAAGGAAAGGCTGAAAAAAATTGTCACAGTACTGAGAATTTAAAAATATGGCAAGATTAGGCCCTTTGATGACGATAGATCTGATTTTTGAAGGAAGATATGGTATAAGAATTAGGAAAGACAGAAAGAGGAAGAGAGTCCCAGAGTCTGGAGGTAGATGGGAAGATGCAGTCACTGCACCGACCAATCCGCGAGCTATAAATCTTCACACAGTACCTGTGAGACAAGGCCACTTGGCGAGTGTTACCCAGCCTCGGCAGTGAGGGAGGGATGCAACTCGCCAACTCATCAGAGCAGCGATGGAAGCTGTAGTGATAGAAAGGAGAAAGTGATGATATCAGTGAAGAAAACGAGAATCCAGATTAGAAGTAAGAGAAGGAACATTAATGAGTCTGACTGCCTTAGATTCAACCCTATCAAAGAGATAATTATTAGAAGAAGCACCCAAGATATGCGAGCAGTATTCTAAGCAGGGACAGATAAGACCTTTGAGATTTTAAGTAACTGTAAGAGTTAAAGTAATGACGAAAACGAAACAGAATCCGCATTTTTTTGGATGCAAATTTAGAAATTTGGATTATGTGATTCCTACAAGACATGTTAGAGGCTTTATGGATTCCTAATATGTTGATAGAAATAAGATGGTAAATTTTGTTAGTTTCAATGACAATAGGGCTGTCAGGAGGAGAAGAGGATCAAGTGCTAGCCAGAAACTGTCTTGGAGGCATTAAATTTAATTAAATTTTGGGTACCCCACTCAGATACCTTCTGCAAATCGGAGTTGAGAGTAGAAGAAAGAGTGATACGAGACTGAGTACAAGTAGCAGATGAAGGTTATGAAGAAAAGGCAGAGGAAAAATGAAGGGTAGAATAGTCGGCAAAGGCATGAAGAAGAGAGGATGAAAGGGACTAAAGAAGATCCTTGATAAAAGAAGGAACATAGAATGGTCTAGTTGTTGCACCGTCAAAAACCATAAATATAAAGCGGTCAGAAAGAAAACTGGAAATCAGAGAACAGAAAGAAGGAGGCTAAGCCATAGGCAGGGAGCTTGGCCAGCAGAGCCTTGTGCCAGACTCTGTCAAAAGCCTTAGAGATATCAAGGGCGATGACAAAGGATTCTCCATAGCTCCTCAAAGAAGATGACCATACATGAGTAAGATAGGACAGGAGGTCACTAGTGGATCTTGCATTGCAGAAGCCGTACTGGTGATCATAGATAAGTGAGTTAGATTAAAGACGTTTCATAAAGTGAGCATTGAGCAATGTTTCAAAAACTTTTAGCAATAGAAGAGGTTAGGGCAATAGGTCGGTAGTTTGATGGAATAGAGCGGTCACCTTTCTTATGAACAGGTTGCACACAAGCATGCTTTCAAGATGTTTGAGAGAATGAGGCGAAAAAAGACGTCAAATCACGGGATCAAATTCATCTACAAACTCCTTAAGGAACCTTGAAGGGATACTATCAGGACTAAATGCCTTGCTCGTCTTTAGCGAGCAAAGAACCTTATGAACTTTGCTTGAAGAAAGGTTAAGGGAGGGTATAGGGTTAGAGAGGGGTAAAGATTGAGGGAGAGGTGCGCTGGAATTGTTTACGGAAGAGTTGGCAGAAAAATGAGAGCCAAAGAGTTGCTCTGTCATTAGGAGAGCAAACTATAGAACCATATTTATATATATATATATATATATATATATATATATATATATATATATATATATATATATATATATATATATATATATATATATATATATATATATATATATATATACACATACATACATATACCTTGGCTGTTTCCCCCTTAAATTGGGGGGTAGCCGACATCAAAAAAGGAAAACAGTTTGGGGAGAAGTTATTCTCCCCCCACTCCCCTTCTTCTTTGACGTCTCACAGGAGCTTCGTACAAGGGGGGGGGGATTCCCAGTCCCCCCGCCCTGTCCACTTCTAGTCGCCTTTTACGACACGCAGGGAATACGGTGAGGCTATTCTTTGATATTGTGCCCTCCCCACAGGGCACAGGATATATATATATATATATATATATATATATATATATATATATATATATATATATATATATATATATATATATATATATATATGTATATATATATATATATATATATATATATATATATATATATATATATATATATATATATATATATATATATATATATTAACTTAGTTAGCGTAGTAGTTAAATATAAATCCAATCGAACAGAAACTGAGAGCCAAGTGTAATTGTTACTACTGTAATTCCTCTTAATATATGAACTTCTATTCATATTAACCCTCTGTTCATGCAAATCCTATCACGCTTTGTTAAAAGTTGGTCCGTTCAGTTCCATACAACATGTAAAACTTTCATGCAAATAAATGAAAAACAAAAATCCTCACCAAGAGTAACTCTTTGATGGTCCCCTCCAGCCAATCAATCTTACTATTCCTGACTTTAATACCCGTTCTACTGTTAACGGTAGGTTGGCCCATGGCACCAACCCCCTTTAACGATACTACAGATGAAGGGTATTGTGGACTTAATAACACTGTCCAGGACAGTTCGATGTTAAGGCTTCCTTCAGTTGCGGTTCTCTTTTTATCACTACATCAACACCGAAATTTCTTGGATATTCGTTACACTTATTATCCCTTCACATCTGACAAGTCACAATACTCCCCATCTTTGCTTATCTCTATGCTTTCTTCGTGCCCAGGCCTGATGAGGGTAGATTTATTTTTTTTCCATCCTGGTGTCACAATCATAAAAAAAATATATATATATACACTCTTGACCGCATTCAACAATCTACCAATTATTTTATACAATCGCATCTACCATCTGCCATGCGCTTTTCTCCAAGTCCATAAAAGCCCCAAAAGTCTCTTTACCTTTCTCTTGTAACTTCTCACACACCTATTCTACCACAATCTCTTGATCAACACACCCTCTTTCTCTCCTGAAACGTTCCTTCGCCATCATTCTCTCTGTTCAATTACTAATTCTTTCTATGATAGAAACTCTACCATATACTTTACCAACTACACTCAAAAAACTAATTCCTCTAAAGCAACCATATTTGTACTTATCTCCATTCCCTTTTTAACGTGGAACTGCATATGCACTCCTCAAAAAAAAAAAAGACAATCTCTTCCTGAAATATACATGCAGCAGCCTCACCATCCATTCCACCATTGTTTCTAAAGCTTTTGACAAGATAATCTACATGGCATCCATCTAACCCTGTGCTTTACCTGCTTTAATTACTGTCAATGCCATTTTTACCTCCTCTCTTGTAATTTCCTTATCATTCTCCTTATCTAATATTGGCATTCTCCAAGCATTTGCCACAGCCACAATCACTGCCTCTTTATCATATGCCACATTTAGCAGCTTCCTGAAATACTAAGCCCCTCTCACTCTCACCTCTATTTCATCCACTAGCAACTACCTATCTGCTTCTTTCACTTTCTCCTCCCTACCAGAGTCAACTTTCTGCAAGTTTTTTCACTTCCTTCAAACATTTTTTTTTATTTCATTCAAAACCTTCAGACAAACACCTACTTCTTCTCACATCCAGCTTCCTCAATGCTTCTCTCACCACGCATTTTGTTAGCATACTATACGTTGTATAATTTTCATATACCTCCATATATCCTCTCTGCAACCATACCACATTTGCTGAATTCATTTCAACCACAGCCATACTCACCTCTTCATATCACTGTTCCCAACTCTTCCATCTGCTTCCACCCATTTGTCTTATGCCACACGAGATCTCTGTACACTTCAGAACATCCTCCTTAAAACACTTCTATTCTTATTCCACTCCCTCCTGCACATTCTCTTTCACTACATTCCACATATTCCTCAGACTTGCCTTATATTCTCACTCTTTATCTTTCTTCGGTTCACTCACTTTCAGCACATTGTTTCCTCACTCCTATTTTCATTCTCTCCACATTTCTTCCACTATCACTCCACCTTCCACTAAATTATGAGCAAATATTCCACCATTAGCTCCTTTCAGTACATTTACATCCAGAAGTTTTCCATTCACCCCCTATCCCCCTCTACATACTCCATTAATGCTCTATCAACTACTCTGACCTATGCATAATAATTGCAAATCCTTCTTTTTAAACAACATTGGCTATCTTCTCTCTCTCACTTCATATTTCCATAATTATCTCTCCACTCTCATTGCTACCAGGCACACTTTGCTTCCCAGTTACCCTATCATCTGAGTCATATCCAACTCTTGCATAAAAATCTCCCATCAACACCGCATGCACTTTAATTCTCAGGTCTTCCACAACTTGTTCATATTATTCCAATACTCCTCTTTTTCCTCCTTTTATCTCACTAGCAGGGTATACCTCTCACAAAAGCTCAAACTCTACATGACATTCTCATTTTAACTCGTATTCTTGATATCTCTTCCTTCCTCTCAACCCCATTCTTGTTAATTTCCTCACTCGCCACCAGGACCACGCCTTCTCTTCCTCACCCTATATCAACTCGAGATACAATACCTACCACACCTAAAATGCATTTCAATATTCCCTTCCAACTTTGCTTCACTTAATGCTAACTCATCTATCTTTCTTTTCAATCTACACCCTTTTACTATAACTCATGCCACAACCAGTTATATTCAGAGATCCAAACAATAGGGATCTGGCTGTAGTTCTCCTACCAGAATACCTATTCGTGCCTAGATTTATTGTAGGAGGAGAATACAGAGGTGAGAATTCCAGCTCCCCCATTCAGTCCCATTAGTCAACTTTCACGACTTGCGGGGGAATACGTAGGCAGTATTATCATCCCCCCACCAGAGAGGAAATGAGCTTCCAGATGCAAGACCTAGGAAGTTCATGGTGTAGACGCAATGGCACAATCCAACGTATAGGAGCCATGGGCCTGTTATGCCCTATAATTCATAATGTAGGTAGACATGACAGCAAAGTAATTCAAAGCAACATCTATTTACCAGACAGCATTTAATATCAGCTATCACGACCTCCATCATTTTACCTTAGCACAGCGTTTCTCAACCGGTGCACCCTGCAAGGTAGCCAGGTGCGTCCTAAGTTAATGAAAAGTAGTTCATAATCTTTTTATATGAAAAATCTTTATTTTTAAAAACGACGGATAGGCACGTGGCTCCCATGTCTGAGTCAAGTCTTCGTCGTTTGATATTTTAAACTGGATGCTCATTTCCTTAATCTTGAAAAAGCAATGGATAATTCTTTCCTTTTACCCTTTCTCAAGGGATTTAAATCGATTATTCTCTCTCTCTCTCTCTCTCTCTCTCTCTCTCTCTCTCTCTCTCTCTCTCTCTCTCTCTCTCTCTCTCTCTCTCTCTCTCTCTCTCTCTCTCTCTCTCTCTCTCTCTCTCTCTCTGAAAATGGTCGATATAAATTCTTAGAACAACCCTTCCTAAAGCATAAGAGAAGCAGCTATAATGACATTTGAGTACAGGAATCGGCGGTAATCCTTTGACCTAAGTACCGCTAGGGACATCTTAAGAATCAAACATAAAAAGATGTCTATTCATCAATTTTGGATTTCCATCAAAGAATATCCTTCAATAGCTCGTACAATACTAAATATTTTATTGCACTTCTCCACATCATACCTCTGTGAATTAGGATTTTCTGCATTCACCAACATTAAATGTAATAACAGATCCAATATCAGGTGCACTGATGAGGAAATGAGAGTATGCTTATCATATATAAGGCCTCATATTAAAAAAATGACAAAGCACATCAAGTACGTGTCTCACACAAGCATACTTGATACACTATATGCATTGTCCTAAAAGTACATGCTTATTTCAAGAATCTTTTTTTTTATCATTTTCCTAGTTTACAATCTTATGGATAATATTATCATATTGATATGATAAGTGCGCCTCTGAGTTTGTATTACTCTACAAGTGAACCCTGATTTAAAAAAGGTTTTAACACTGCAGAATTTAGCAAGAAACAATTCAAGCAGCTCTCCGTCTCTTAGCCTAACAAAAACATTCCAGTTACATAAATAATTGCAAAAACTATACTACAGAAACTATTCAAAAGTGACATATAATAATAATAATAATAATAATAATAATAATAATAATAATAATAATAATAATAATAATAATAATAATAATAATAATAATAATAATAATAATTATATATAATTAATAATAATTACAATAATAATAATAATAATAATAATAATAATAATAATAATAATAATAATAATAATAATAATAATAATAATAATAATAATAATAATAATAATAATAATAATAATAATAATAATAATAATAATAATAATAATAATAATAATAATAATAATAATAATAATAATAATAATAATAATAATAATAATAATAATAGGATACCTATGAAGAAGAAGAAGAAGAAGAAGAAAACAAGGAAGCAGATAAACTGCATATCTATCTGTCTATCTGTCCGTATATAACTATGTAAGTACGTATGTATGCTAGTACGCGTTGACATAATAACGTCATAGCTAGACGAGCATTATGAGTGTGACGTAATCATAACCACGTGAAAGGGAGGGAAGGAAACACTCGGAGGGAGATAATTAAGATGTAATCGTGGGGGATAATCAAGAATAATCAGGAGTAATCGCTAATCTACAGGTCAGCAGGAGTCATACCCCTACGACATGCACAAAAGGGGCCGACATATGGCAGTATACGGGGAATCGCCTGCTGTGCCAGCGTGCCCCCCCCCCCCCCCATCCAGCCCCATGCCAGAGCAGATACACTCTGGTCGGGTCTGGATCTCTCTCTCTCTCTCTCTCTCTCTCTCTCTCTCTCTCTCTCTCTCTCTCTCTCTCTCGCTCTCTCTCTTTAAAAATAATATAAAAATAAACATAACATGTAAAATAATAATAATAATAATAATAATAATAATAATAATAATAATAATAATAATAATAATAATAATAATAATAATAATAACGGTAACGTCTTTGACGTGGCAGTAAGACGCAATGTTAACTCTGTGGCCTTAATGAGAAACGTACAATAAAAATGCGTAGGATCGTCTATAATAAAATCTCAGACTACTCTAACAAGAGAAATCGAAAGCCTCGAAGCAGTTTTCATTGATACCTCTGGAGCAACCTAGTTCCATTTGGTGTTGGTTCTAAGTGTGATCTTTGGGGAGAGTTAATATTGAGAAAGGTAACCCGTTGTACGGTTCCGCACTTGCATGCGTGGCTTTACCGTAAACGCAAAGCAGATGTTTTCAAATTTTAGGCCATAAGAGAGACAGTTTATTAGGCTTTGTTTTGTCTTTTATGGAGAACAATTGAGGAGTAAGTTAATTTCAAGAGAACATTAATTTGAAATATTAAATCATTGACGAGTTTTCCCTATTTGCTCAAACTATGACCATTGAGATTCCCTCATTTACCAATGAGGTCAACTCTTGATGAAGGTGAAAGTAGGAAGTTCATTTGGGATGGTGACTATAATTGACAATAAGTCATATATTTAAC
>JAXCGZ010015647.1:2500-7500 GCA_037179515.1 Halocaridina rubra | reverse complement strand
GCGTGGCGGCACCACCGAGGGGGAAATTCTTGGGAGTTTTAAAGCAAAGTTATATATAATAAAACGCAAGTGGGGGAAACAGCAAGGGAAGGTCGGTGCTAGAGGGGAAATAAAGACGAAGCCAATAGATGGGAAGGACGATCCTGAAGTGGCTACACCAGAGGGGAAAATGAAGTAGAGGGGAACGATGATACTGTAAGAGGAATATTAGAAAATTTTTGCGTTATACATTGAATAGGGGAAAACGATGTTTAAAAAAAGACATACTAAAGGGGAATGCTAGAGAGGAAAGAGAAAATAAGTAATAAAAGAGGATGGATGCTACAGAAGGCATACCGGAGGGATTTACAAGAAAGGAAAAGACAGAAAATCATATATATAACTGAGGTCTTAGGGGATGACGATGCCAGAGGAAGACACTAGAGGAGAACATTGAGAATCTTGCACGTAATTGAATGTACAAAACAGAGAAATGCTAGAAGAGAAATACTATTGGGGATAAATAGAAAAAACTTGTATGTATCTGAGGTTACAGAGCAAGGTAGTGCCAGAGGCAACTGGGACATGGGAAAAATGCTAGAGAGGATATATTAAGAGGCGATAAGCACAAAATATTGTACCTAACTGAGGATAATGTACATGATGGTGTTTAGAGGGGCAATGGAATATTTTGTACTGGACTGAGAGTATGGTAGAAGGCGGCTCTAGAAGGGACATGCATGAGGGGAATACAGAGAAAACTCGTAAATAAAATACAGGGTGTCCACAAAGTCTGGGTACATCGGAAATTTCACTATGCAGACCTATTCAATCGAGTTCACCTGAATTTTGTAAAGCGCATCAAATTATGCATTGAAAATGATGGAAATCATATTGAAAATATTATTTATTAATATTAGATTTAAATAAAATTGTTTTGTTTTAAAAGTATGTGTTAATCTGCTGTGTACCCAGACTTCGTCTGGGTACACAGCAGATTAACACATACTTTTAAAACAAAACAATTTTATTTAAATCTAATATTAATAAATAATATTTTCAATATGATTTCCATCATTTTCAATGCATAATTTGATGCGCTTTACAAAATTCAGGTGAACTCGATTGAATAGGTCTGCATAGTGAAATTTCCGATGTACCCAGACTTTGTGGACACCCTATACTGTATACATATATAGAAGGCGGCTCTAGAAGGGACATGCATGAGGGGAATACAGAGAAAAACTCGTAAATAAAATAGAATATACGGAAGGGTGATGCTAGAAGGGAACTGGGAGAGGATGGGGAAGAGGGGAAGGAAGAGAGGGGGGGATGGGGGCACTAACAGACTATGGACAGGTAGTCAGAGGGGAGGGGATCACCTTATAATGATGAACAATAATGTGACGTCATCAGCTTCACCTGGAAAAATCCTTCTCTATACATACATGCTCACGGGGCAATAACTCTTCTCTTATTATTTGCCTTTTAAGAGCTGCTTTCTTTATTCATTGAACAAGACCAAATTTTGACACCTCATTACTTCTCCCTCAGTGTAAAACGGTATTCACAATGTTTATTTTAGCGTTATTATTATTATTATTATTATTATTATTATTATTATTATTATTATTATTATTATTATTATTATTATTATTATTATTATTATTATTATTATTATCATTATTATTATTATTATTATTATTATTATTATTATTATTATTATTATTATTATTATTATCATTATTATTATTATTATTGTTATTATTATTAAAATAATAATAATAATAATAATAATAATAATAATAATAATAATTATTATTATTATTATTATTATTATTATTATTATTATTATTATTATTATTATTATTATTTTATTATTATTATTATTATAATTATTATTATTTACAATACTATTTTCATTTTCCAAAAAGGGCACTTTTATATTGAAACATACAAAAGTAACCTCCAAAATCTCAAATACTTACAAAATCATTTAAAATCATATTTATAAGAATAAGTATATAATATTTCCACACTGCATAAATGCAAATATGATTTTCATTACATCGTAATTGTGAAAGAAAACCTTTCGCACTAACAAGTTAACAAAATGCGAGAATGAAATAGTCCACAGATTTCCTGCAACCATTTAAGGATAATCATAAAGGCGACTTTGCCTAAATGCAGGAGGCCAAGGGAGGCATATATGCCCCTTTACATCCACGATCAACGTATGCGCGTTTGTACTGGAAAACAGATGGGGCTCGATCGGAACACCTGGTGATGACACTCCGTCCAGATCAATAAGGAGCCTTCGGGACATTACGCCATAAGGCTTAATATCGCTCGCTGGCTATCAATTTAAGACCAGGAGCTGTGCTCATTTCTCTCCAGGATATTTTAATTCGGTCTATATTAGCCAGGTAGCCATTAAACAACCAGTGGATAGAGATTAGAAGAGGGGAAGGGAGAGAGAGAGAGAGAGAGAGAGAGAGAGAGAGAGAGAGAGAGAGAGAGAGAGAGAGAGAGAGAGAGAGAGAGAGAGAGAGAGAGAGAGAGAGAGAGAGTAATCACATATTTCATGTTTTAGCTTCTTCTTCTTCTTCTTCTTTCTTCTTCTTCTTCTTCTTCTTCTTCTTCTTCTTCTTCTTCTTCTTCTTCTTCTTCTTCTTCTTCTTCTTCTTCTTCTTCTTCTTTTTCACATTATTATTATTATTATTATTATTATTATTATTATTATTATTATTATTATTATTATTATTATTATTATTATTATTATTATTATTATTATTATTATTATTATTATTACTATTATTATCATCATCATAATTATTAATAAAGCTTCATATCCTACTCTCTCTTCTCCTTTATCGACAAACTGTTCCATAGTTTACATGGGTAGTACTTGGAATTAGCTCAAAAGATTTACGGCCGGATACCTTTTCCTAACCCCAACCGTCTTAATATATATCTCACCGGTTTGTTCTCCCGGTATATATATATATATATATATATATATATATATATATATATATATATATATATAT
The DNA here is from genome assembly GCA_037179515.1 of Halocaridina rubra. Lineage (NCBI taxonomy): Eukaryota > Metazoa > Arthropoda > Malacostraca > Decapoda > Atyidae > Halocaridina > Halocaridina rubra. The sequence continues at coordinate 4,471 of JAXCGZ010015647.1, read as the reverse complement.
ATATATATATATATATATATATATACATGCATATATAGACAAGGAAATCATGATATTAATAAAACTAATATCCATGAAAAACTTTTTGAACCTCAAGAGATTCGAATTCGCGTTACAAGCTACAAAATTAAACCACCATGCCGAGCGAGCTACTTCAGCAGATAAGAATCTACATATCATAGCCCGGCCAGGTCAAACAAGCGCTTGCCATTCGTTATTTACATCAGCGTATCAAAGTTGCATGAGGAAGTTAAGTTTTTTGTAATGAGTGTGACACCATGACTAGCAAAAAAAAAAAAAAAAAAAAAAAAAAAAAAAAAAAAAAAAACAAAGCCCTCATAGGACCTGGGCACTAAGAAAACGCAAAGTAAATGAGATGGAAAGTGCTGGTTTACTTGTCAGATGTGAAGGGGATAATAAATATGTAAAAAAAATATCCAAAAATAAATCGAACTGTCCTGTACAGTCCTATTGAAGTCCAAAGATCTTTTAGTTATATATATATATATATATATATATATATATATATATATATATAGAGAGAGAGAGAGAGAGAGAGAGAGAGAGAGAGGAGAGAGAGAGAGAGAGAGAGAGAGGAGAGAGAGAGAGAGAGGAGAGGAGAGAGAGAGAGAGAGAGAGAGAGAGAGAGAGAGAGAGAGAGAGAGATTCACTATGAAACCATGATATAAACAATTCTTTTAGTCAAGAAGCAACTGCTTTTGAACTTCAAGGGACTCGAACTCGTGCCGTAACCTACGGAAATCATGCGAATTGGAATCTTTGAGGTTCAATAAAGATTTTCGTGGATCCTAACATTCCTAATATCGTGTGTGTTTATATATATATATATATATATATATATATATATATATATATATATATATATATATATATATATATATACAGAGAGAGAGAGAGAGAGAGAGAGAGAGAGAGAGAGAGAGAGAGAGCGAGAGAGAGAGAGAGAGAGAGAGAGAGAGAGAGAGCGAGAGAGAGAGAGAGAGAGAGAGAGAGAGAGAGAGAGAGAGAGAGAGAGAGAGAGAGAGGAGAGAGAGAGAGAGAGAGGAGAGGATTAAAAAAGGGGACTTGTACGCAAGGATTTAAGAATATTATAAATACTGATTGTAAGAAGCAATTTGCTCACAGACGAACAAATTGGCTAAACGATTTTAATCGGTTGTGTTGCGCTCAACCTTTTATCCTTTCATAGCTAGATCTCAACTCAACCCCAACTTCACCCTCCATATCTTTTCATTTATTATTTAAGTCACGTATTTATCAAATTACACTTCTTCATTTATTTATCATTTAATTATATATCTCTATAGTTATTTATTTATTTATTTATTTATTTATATATTAGTGACTTAAGGAACACACTAAAGTACGCAGGGATCATGAACCTCAAAAGGTTGACAAACCCAAGATTATGAACTCCTGGAGGTAAATATACAGAGAGAGAGAGAGAGAGAGAGAGAGAGAGAGAGAGAGAGAGAGAGAGAGAGAGAGAGAGAGAGAGAGAGAGAGAGAGAGAGAGAGAGAGAGAGAGAGAGAGAGAGAGAGAGTATGATAAATCCATTGAAATATGACTGTGTAATTGACTCCCATTTTTTAGCACAGATAAATCTCATTAATATGTCGCTGCTTTTGCCGTTGGAGTCAGTCAGGTGGAGGGTTTTTTGGGGGGGTGGGGGAGATTAACGAAGGTTTAGAAAATGGGAGGTACTCATGGGTAGGTCAATGGGGATTACTGCGTACAAATAATAATAGCAATGAATCCTGACAGATAAATGGGATTTTATGAGGATTTACAATACGAGAAATAGATAATGATCTATAGGGGATGAATGGGCCACACCCATTTTTGAGTAGAGGGGAGGAAAGGTCTACAATGGCAGTCATGTTTTTTTTTATTGTAATTAATTTAGCTATTATTATAATCAAAAGATATCTGAAAAATATGATTATTGG
>JAXCGZ010015646.1:50000-52500 GCA_037179515.1 Halocaridina rubra | reverse complement strand
TTTTTTATTTATTGCTGAAGCAGTTATTTGTTATATAGTCTCAAAGAGAGATCAACACAGTTTATTCAGTCAGCAGAATAGAGGATGAATCAGTTAGTTGATAAAACGATACACTGCAAAGCAATTAACTGATATGGAAACTAGAACAAATTAACGCAATAGATTGATATGAATGAAAATTATAAAGAGAAGAGCCGTGATTTTGTATAAATAACCTTAGAAATGAGAGAAGAAAATAGTGGGTATAAAGAGCAGATAATTGGGAAAATAAACACTATTGGAAAAATATTCCGAGGGAAAAATCGTATTCACTGGCTTCAATTAATGAGTTTCTTACTCATTATTATTGCGTAAATATCTCAACATTGAATGGCGTAATGGCCAATAATGGGAAACAAAGCTTGACAAGAGACGGAAAAAAACGTAACTTTATCAGTAGTGATTACTTTACCTGAAGTTAATCATAAAGTGAAGTCTTGTTTTTTTTCCTAATCATTATAGCTTATGCTTATTAATCTATTATTATTTTTCAAGTTCGGTGTTAAGGATTTCAGTGCTTTATTATTTAATTTAAAAAATATAATAGACAGACAGAAAAACGGGTAGACGAAAATAACAATGAGTGAGACAGAATGATATAAAAAGAAAACCTCAACTCGGCAAGAAATAACAAATGATAAAGAATAATAGAATTATAATATTATGTCCATACTTTGTCCACCGTTATACAGATTTAGCATTAAATGAATAATAATGAAATTTCGGCTCCTTAAATTGTAGATGATATTCTATATTACCAAATGCTTAGTCGTAGCAGTATTATAATGCTTAGCATTAAACTCTAAATAGACTGTTGTCAGTCTCCACAGCATCCTTATATCATTATATCTTATTACACTCTCCAATATGTATATCTATAAAGGTTATTGTATATATAATTATAGGATTATATTCACTTATATACACGCAGGCTTGCTATAATCTTCATGAAATCCAGTTCTGTTATATATGCTTAACATTCTAAAGCAATTTTTGAGGCTTCCTTAATAAGACTTTGATTTTTAATACCAGAATTTTTTCATATAAATTTATCTTTTTTTTCATGCAAACCAATTTGGGAATACTATGTATTGCTATATCTGCCAAAAATCCAGTTAGCTACATTAAGTTACATTATATTCAGTTTTCTTAAATTTTGATACATCTCGTTTTGACTTTGGGAATTTTAACATCATTACATGTAAATATAAGCCTTCCATTTAGTCATAAAAATGTCCATATAACTTATTGCTACGTCTTGGAATCTGAAGCTCTCTTACGGCACGGACACACTGAACGTGTTATACTAAGAGGATAGAGGGTAGGGAGATGCTTAGCGGGTCATCGGCAAAACTAGATGCGTTAGATAACATGAGTTTGTTCTTGCCTCTGACCTGGCGAGCGACCCGCTACCCTTTACCTTCAAACAGTACGTGTCCAGTGTGACCATACCCTTATACATCATTTAAAGTCTGAGGCATCTGAGATATACCGATTTTCGGTGTGATTTCAACATTGTTATCATTATATGTAAATATTTGCCTTCTCCAAATATCAAATAAATAAATTTTCACACTCCACTCTTGTGTTAGAAGACACACATACTTGTGTAAATAAAAACAGCATTAACAAAGCACACACTAATATCCCATGTCACAAAATTTGTGGACCAAATGACAATATATATTTATTAATCACTTTAGAATCATAACTTCACACATAATATTTTCATAGTTATACATCAGAGATTTTGAGCTTTCTTTGGTTTGAACAGCTTACATCGCACTCATCGGTGGTCTAAAAAATATATATCACATAGTTCAAATGTTACATAATTTCTTTAATATTTTATTTCTAAAATTTGGCATCTATTATGAGCTTCTAGTTGATGGATAATAATCCATTTTTAATCGGAAGGGACAACATTTTTCTATTGTAAAAGCTGTCTTCAAAGCAATTATTTTGAAGTTGAATATAAAGATAACTTCCATTCTGCTTTGAGAGCTTCGTGTATTATAGGCTTCATAATAGAATCTGTTATGAATTGAAGCTTCAATTTCATACTTTTCTTACTTTACAAATTTCTACTTTTATTTTTGTTCTTTTTTTTCTTTGCTACAATAATTTTAGCAATTTACCTTAAGCGGATGTTTCCAAATGGGACTCCAGATTTCTTGTAATCCCAGCTGGAACTAGAGCAATAGCCCACCTCTAAATTGAAATCTTAATCTTTTTTTTTTTACCCTTTTGGATATATAGAGAAAGGTGGAACAGGTGACCTGATATCTGAATCCGTACATACCTTCTCAGATTTTCTAATTTCAGAGATGAAAAATATTATTGTTTTTTCCCTTCTCATGAACACGCTTGTTTTACGGGAATGATACGTGTTTCGAGGAAAATGAAAGTCTACTAATCCCATTAAATACTGTGTACAAACAAAACTTTGCCGGTATGTGTT
>JAXCGZ010015646.1:42500-45000 GCA_037179515.1 Halocaridina rubra | reverse complement strand
TTCGTCACTCGATAAAGAAACCTTCGATATCTTGCGAAAACCAATTCGAAAGATTTTATTAGGTTTAACTTTTATTTTAGCTTTATAGTGTGTGGCAAAGTGAGTCCAGTATATATATATATATATATATATATATATATATATATATATATATATATATATATATATATATATATATATATATATATATATATATATATATATATATATATGTATATATATATATATATATATATATATATATATATATATATATATATATATATATATATATGCATATATATATATATATATATATATATATATATATATATATATTATATATATATATATATATATATATATATATATATATATATATATATATATATATATATATATATGGATACACACGCAAACACACTCATGCTCTCAAATACACATGCATACACATTGTCGCATATAGATGCATGCATGCATGCATACACACTTGCACGCCTACTTACATACATATGCACATACATACAAACTGGGTGACTTGCAGAGACATATACAGATTTATTGAAAAAAGAAAGAATAAGAAATATATATTTTTTAAATATATATATATATATATATATATATATATATATATATAGATAGATAGATAGATAGATAGATAGATAGATAGATAGATAGATAGATAGATAGATAGATAGATAGATTTGATAGATAGTTAGATAGACTAGATAGATAGATAGATAGATAGATAGACTGAGAGAGAGAGAGAGAGAGAGAGAGAGAGAGAGAGAGAGAGAGAGAGAGGAGAGAGAGGAGAGAGAGAGAGAGAGAGAGAGAGAGAGAGAGAGAGAGAGAGAGAGGGAAAATTTTCTTACCTGAATCATAACAGAAATAGCAACGATGCCATTTGAGCCTTGCCTCGCTTCACTCATATTGTGATAGAGTTCTGCATTGAAGCCATACATCTGCAACTGAAATTTAGTTTGACATTAAAATTAATTTGATACATTAATTTTATATATTGAACAGTTTTGTGGTAAAGTATATAGACAAATTAAATAATCAATTTATAAATATATAGATCATAAAATAAGTAAAGAATTTTTAATTACTTCTGCGCAACTGAAAATTAAGTTGATAATATTTAAGTCACTACACATATAAGTATATATTTTTAACAATCTTTGGCCAAAATTTAATAAAAAGTAAATTAAATAACAGATATGTGAATAAATCGATAAATAGATTAAAAAAAATTAATTTTCAGGTTTGTGATTTTGGAAAAAAAAATTAAATGTGAAAGTTTTAGCACAAATTTCTGCATAAAACTTCGCTGACAATTTTCATTATAAAGGCATCAATACTTAGGCCTAAAATTATGTGACAGTACGTGTTTTTTTATATTTCTCTTGAGCTGTGTAACAAAAGGACATATGTATGGTTACTAGACAATTATTTAATAGGAATGCAAATCATAGTTCGAAACTTATTCAACTGTTTTATATCGGATGTGAGATGTGAGGTTCCTTCTCACACAAAATATGTGAACATAATGTTCTCACTGGAGTGCATTTGTTTACTCTCTCTCTCTCTCTCTCTCTCTCTCTCTCTCTCTCTCTCTCTCTCTCTCTCTCTCTCTCTCTCTCTCTCTCTCTCTCTCTCTCTCTCTCTCTCTCTCTCTCTCTCTCTCTCTCTCTCTCTCTCCCTCTCTCTTTTATTTTTATGTATATTAGTATGGAAAAAGTTGGCCAAAAAAAGACACTATCTAATGACTTAATCGTTAGATTAAAAAAAATGTGAAAAGCATTTGAAAATGGTGGAATCTTGAGTGTTTACAATAATGGCACTAATGATCAAAATTACCTCTACTGGGAAAGATCAAAATTACCTTTGCTGGAACTGATCAAGATTACCTGTGTTGGGAATGACCAAAGTTCCCTTTGCCTAGTATGATTAAAATTACCTCTGCTGGGAATGTAGCTCCGTTGATCTGATGTTCAGAACCTTTCTGGTTGTCAGCTCCAAAATGGAGATACAATTCTTCAAACCTATATTTATACACCAAAGAACCTCCTGTGATATTCACGTGATGTTTGCCCCCTTTTTCCACTCGGAAGATGACGCTCTGCCCAGTGTTATGGAGGGAACCCGAAATCTGTAATGGCAGATTGTAAGTAACTACTTTAAAATTAATTAAACACTATAATATGCAGCTTTCTACCTATCCCAATATTGATTGTATTCAGAAAAATAATTTGTTTGTAAGTTAGTACATAATAAGGTCCATGTTGACGGAGTTTATGTTACTGGTAAAAATATGAATACTTTTCCTAACAGGAACTTGGAGGGTTATTCACATATGCATAAAAGATTCATTCAAATAATCTTTGACATACTAGACATGAAGAGAGAAGCAATGTATGCAAAGACCAGGTCAGGAGTGCATTGGTACTCCAAATGCAGTTCAGATGGAAATCAAAAAGTTTCTACTCAAGGGCATCAGAACATCAACCAGCTTTTT
>JAXCGZ010015646.1:20000-25000 GCA_037179515.1 Halocaridina rubra | reverse complement strand
CTCTCTCTCTCTCTCTCTCTCTCTCTCTCTCTCTCTCTCTCTCTCTCTCTCTCTCTCTCTCTCTCTCTCTCTCTCTCTCTCTCTCTCTCTCTCTCTCTCTCTCTCTCTCTCTCTCTCTCTCTCTCTCTCTCTCTCTCTCTCTGCTGCTGCAATAATATCTTTCCATTTTTATGAAATACCTCAAAATTATATATAATCCAACAGAGTTTGGTCCAAATCCTTCATTATCATTTTTACATTGCTATGAATAAATCAAATGCATTGGTTGTCTATTTCTATTTTTTTTTTGTCCTCTCCTTTATTTCATATTATTTTATCTTTTATCTATAGGTTTTCTCTTATTAATTTTATTTTCCGAATAAATGTTTTTTTATTTTTTTCTGTTAATATAGCCAAAAATAAGCAATTTTTCTATTTTACTGGCAATTTTTATATAGTTAGAAATATACAAATTCTGTATTTTTAGTCGATTTTCATAGAGCAAAAAAATATGTAAATTATCCAATCTCAGTCGCTATTTCTGCATTGCTAAAAATAAGTAAAAACGCCATCATCATATTTCCTACTTGTTATACTTTTTGTTTTTTTCCTTTATTTAATTTATGTTATTTTAATTCTCATATTATTTTTCTCTTTCTTCATTTCCCAACTCATTAATATCGCATGAGGATGATTATGAGTTTTTCTTTTAAATAGTTAATAAAAAAATATGCAATAATTAATGTCATTATTTCAATTACTCGCATTCATTATATTTTAATGTTATCCTCATACTCTCTTCTTATTATTTTTTTTAAAGTAATATTCAATGGTTGTCACTATTTTAATCAATTCCTTTTTTTTCCCTCTATTTTTTTTATTTTCCTCTTATCATTCGCATCATTTTCTTTTGTTGTTATTAATTTTCATCTAATCTTTATAGTTGTGTTATGATTATTCAATATTTATATTGTTCAATAAATTAAAATAGTGATTGTCATTTTTTTATTACTTCGTCTCTTATCTTACAATATTTTTTTTCTTTTAACTATTATTATTGTTACTTGAATGTTTATTAGTTTTTTTACATTGCAAATACTAGAAAAAGTGTAGATATTTTCATTTTTGTGTATTCGAGCTCGCCCTTATTTTTTTTTTTCAAATTATTATTCTTTTACTTTTTGCCATTATTTACTTTGCATCTAATGACTGTAGTATTTTTATTCTTATATCTCTTTTATAATGAGATAATAATACGTAAGCTTCAACGATTGTCATTATTTTGATCACTGTTTATTATACTCCTATTTCATTTTATCTCTTATATTTCTATGTTTTTGTTTTTGTCCGTATTATCCCTCCAACAAATGTACTTTATTTTTATTTTTGCTTGCAAGTTTTATTATTAAATACCTAAAATAAAGGAGAAATTAGAGCCAAATTTCTAATTATTTTTCTTATTCATATGACTAATTCTTCCCTTTATTTCAAATTATTATTTTTTGTTTTTATATTTTTAGTGCATCCATATTAGCATTATAACATAAGTAATATTTCTGTTTATTTTCTGCTCTTCCTGGAGGCTTTTTACATACTTACTCCAAATGTATTTCTACAAGAGTCTTAATGCCAGTATTTTTTTGTATATGACTTTCAAAGTACAAAATGAGATATAGTTTTTTTTTTTGGGGGGGTGGATCATTTTCATAAGTATCTTCTGTGAATGTATCACTTATTTTAGTTATTTTTAAAGGTTAGACTTGACAGTTTATATGAGTATCAGTTTTCTTTTATTTTAAGTAACAAAAAGTTTTAACATAGTTTTTGAATCATGAATAATATGCATTTATTTTTCTATTAGAATAATATAGAGAGTTTATATGATAATTAGTTTCTTTAAGAGAAGTGAAGTTTTTCAAGTAATTAATGAATCATGTAATATATTCAATGACGAATTTATGCAAAAATATATTATAAGCAAAGTTAAACAGTGTATGTAAATATTATTGTTTGTACAAAATTGAAAAGTTACATGTAATTAGTAAATGGAGTAATAATTTAATTTACAACTTACCAGGTAGGAATAGTAGCCATGTAAATGCAACAATCATTTTGGCGAAATATTCCATGTGTATATCAGAGAGTTTCTTTTCAGAACTTCATATCTAACTTTTGGAAGAAAATTTCCGAAGTTTGGTTTCCAAATCATAATTGTAAAATCCCTTTTATTTCTATCAATATCAAAACTGCCAACGTCCTCCTCGAGTTATTCTCCTCACACTTAAATGGAATTTCTGTTCCATGTTTATGTTTTTATTTTGACTCGGCACATTGTCTGCCTTAAGGGCAGGAAAGAGGATGACTGGAGCGAAGGATGGTAACACGTCCACACTCTTCTCTCACCAACTTAACACTGAAACGCTTCCAGTGGCACCAGTATATCTTCACTCCAGCACTGTGCCAGCCAGTGCCAGGGTCCCTCCTTATACTCCTCGTCCTCCACTTGCTCATTCCACCTCCTCCTCCTTCTTGACCAGCTCTCTTCAGATAAGATTTGAAAGGACCATATCATCAGACACCAAAGTATATTCTATTTACGTAAATGGTTACTTAAGAAATATAAGAACAAAACATTTTTTGCGTGTATAATTAGATTACTAACCATGCATTTAATATATTGGAATAGTTTATTGTATGAGATGGATTGACAGGTTTTCCCTCCTTTCCCCAATTTATATATATATATATATATATATATATATATATATATATATATATATATATATATATATATATATATATATATATATATATATATATATATAAAATGGTTTCCCATCTCAGTCCATTTCCTAATCATTTCCAATATAGTGCAGAGCAAAGCAGCGGTACCAGCAGCAGTAGCGGTAGAAGTATCAGCAGAGCCAGAGCGTTTATGGTTTCAAGTACTTACCCTAACAAGCTGAGGACAATTGGTATGCGTTTCGAGGTGTCGAGGGAGAAAGGCCTTTGGTATATTGTCATATTGAATATCAATGGATGGTGGTAGCTGCGGTCTCTCTCTCTCTCTCTCTCTCTCTCTCTCTCTCTGACCATCAGTCGCCAACGCAATAATTCCCATCCCACTGCAACTGTTCCTCTTCAGAATTATTGTTATTTATTTTTCCTTTTCTCCTATATATATTCAGGTTTGTTTATTACACAAATTTTTATTATTTTCCCATAATTTCTTCGTTTGTATATACATTTATTTAGCAAATCAAAGTAGGAATATATAAATACTTATTCTGAAGCATTTCTTATGCTGTCATCCTTCAGTCTTGAAAAGTTCAATAACTCTCCTTTATTTTATTGCAAATACATAGTGTTTTTCCTCATTTTATGTGTCACAATTATTCCCCGTAAATGGGGGTTGACATAGTCAATTGATGCCTGAAGATTTAGGCTAGATTCCCTTCCTAACGCCCCGCAGTGGGGTTCTAGCCCCTGTTGTCAGGCTTGTTACGTCATGGCTTGTATATTCTACAACTGACCTTCATACAATGAAAATTAATTCTCAATTCTGTTCGCATCTCATCTATATATTCTTTTGTCTGTTCGTTTGTTTTTTTCTTTTGGTAACAGTTGTGCTTGATTTATTATTTGTAAATATTTTCTCAATTTATTTTTTTTAATTATTTTTTTTTTTTTTTTTTTTTTTGCTTTTCCATCAAAGTTCATAAGGTTCTTCGCTCGCTAAAGACGAACAAGGCATCTTATCACGATGGTATCTCTGCAAGGTTCCTTAAGAAGTTTGCAGATGAACTGGCTCCCATGCTTTGCCGTCTTTTTCGCCTCATTCTGTCAACCAGTATCTATCCTTCATCTTGAAAGCATGTTCTAGTTCAACCTGTTCCTAAGAAGAGTGACCGCTCTATTCCTTCTAACTACCGACCTATTGCCCTAACCTCTTCTATTGCAAAAGTTTTCGAACTTTGCTCAATGCTCACCTCTTGAAACACCTTGAATCTAATTCACTTATCTCCGATCACCAGTACGGCTTCAGCAAGGCAAGATTCACTGGTGACCTCCTGTCCTATCTCACTCATGTATGGTCATCTTCTCTGAGGAACTATGGGGAATCATTTATTGTCGCCCTTGATATCTCTAAGGCTTTTGGTAGAGTCTAGCACAAGGCTCTGTTGGCCAAACTCCCTTCCTATGGCTTTTCTCCTTCTCTTTGTTCTCTGATTTCCAGTTTTCTTACTGATCGTTTTATATCTGTAGTTGTTGATGGTGCGACATTTAGCCCTTTTCTCTGTTACCAGTGGTGTTCCTGTTCTTTCACCTACACTGTTCCTTCTCTTCATCTAAGATTTTCCACAATCCCCATCTTTCTCTCTTCTTCATGCCTTTGCTGACGATTCTACCCTTCACTTTTCCTCTCCTTTTTGTTCACAACCTTCATCTGCTACTCTCTCTTCTACTCCCAACTCCTATTTGCTGAAGGTATCTGAGTGGGCACCCAAAATCTAGTTAAATTCAATGCCTCCAAGACTCAGAGTCTGGCTATCTCTTTATCTTCTTCTTCTCCTGATAACCCTATTGTCTTTGAAACTAACGAAATTGACCCTCTTAATTCTATCAATATATTAGGAAGTCATATAGCCTCTAACTTGTCTTGGAGGAATCATATAATCCAAATTTCTAAATCTGCATCCAAAAAATTGGGGGTTCTGTTTCGTTTTCGCAATTACTTTTCCTCTTTACAGTTACTTAATATCTATAAAGGTTTTATCCGTCCCTGCTTAGAATACTGCTGACACATCTAGGGTGCTTTTTCTTATACTTATCTCCTTGATAGGGTTGAATCTAAGGCAGTCAGACTCATTAATGATTCTTCACTTACTTCTAATCTGGATTCTCTCTCTCTCTTCGCAGTAAGGTATCCCTTTCTCTTTTCTATCGCTACTCCTTCCATCGCTGCTCTGATGAGTTAGCAATTTGCATCCCTCCCCCACTGCCTAGGCCATGTAACACTC
>JAXCGZ010015646.1:0-12500 GCA_037179515.1 Halocaridina rubra | reverse complement strand
CCCCCACCCTATGACTATCACAATCTAGGATCTATTCGTGCCCCTGGTAATTTCTAACTAACTGTCTCTGCCCCGGGTGGCTCTTTAAATACCCCCAGGGGCAGGGCGTGGCTTAACATCCAATTCTCCAATGAAATCAGTGAGATCTAGTCCTAGCTAATCAACGCCAGGTTCAAAGTGGAATCCCACCTACTTCCGGAGAGGAGTTATTGGGCATTTCTCCTGGGCAGGTTCCTGCGTACGAAACACAAGTTTATGTTTTCTTGTGGTTTAGGAAATGGCTAACTTCCTGTCCTTTCTTGCCCTTCTCGATGCCAGGTCCATAAGTCTCACGGTTCCGGTCATATATTTCCTTGGCACTTTCTACAAACATTGTAATAAAATATCCGTGCCCTCGACCAACCGCTTCCGCTCAAGATCTGTTACAAGTTTCAGCTTCTGGCTTCAGCATGGCGGAAGTCATACGACATCCCTCCCAACCAAAACTGAAATATCTCTTATTTCAGTCGAAGCATGGGTTAATTTTCCGGGAGCTCTTGGATATATCCTAGCTAACATTAGCTTACAATAGAAATGGGGCCGAATTATTTAAGCTAGTTTCTAAGAATTCCTATACAAATTACACAAACATAACATATATAGAGTACTTTTACAGACAACTAGAGCATGCAGGGTCTATGTCCTTGTTGGAAATCTGAAATACAAACATATCCTTATATTTAAACAACATAATTCCAGTGTGAAACTAATATTAAACATTAATTAAGATCAAAAAGTCAGTTTAAATCAAAACATTAATTCATCTACTTCTCTCGTTTCTTTAAAAGACAAAATTGAGTTAATTACAGTAGGATTATGACTCATTTAGAACATTAGCAAACAATTAAGTAGAGTATTAGCATGTATAAACATGTAAAATGCAATAGACTATAACATCAACAGTAATTTCTATAAGAGACCCTACCGTCATAAGTTCTATTCCTATCATTATTAGGGGCATTGATTTGTCTTAAAATTAAGCCTTAAAAACTACTCCTGAAACAAAACATGTTTTACGTTCATATTATATTACTCTTCAGAGACCAATGGATAGGACGACTTTTACTTTCTCTGTCTAGGACGACTTCCGTTTTCTCTGTCTAGGACGACTTTTACTCTCTCTGTCTAGGACGACTTTCGTTTTCTCTGCCTAGGACGACTTTTACTTTCTCTGTCTAGGACGACTTCCGTTTTCTCTGGCTAGGACGACTTTTACTCTCTCTGTCCTTTGCTCATGAATTCTTGCTAGGTGCGATTCCCCGGTTTCTCTCGGGGATTCTTACGCTTTCACATCCCCCGCCGTCCTTGCTGCAGGCCCAGGTTTGTTGCCATATCTCTGTTTCTTGGTTAGGCAGAGCAAAAAGGACAAGGACTGGGCCCCATCCCGCGAATCCTTCCAGCCCGGCTTTCTCGTCCTGCCCTCGGCCGATCTTGACTAAGACCTCCCACGCAGGAGACCTGCAACGTCACAGCGGTTCTCTTCCTTTACGGCCCTCGCACGTACCTTCGAAGTAGATCTCAGGATGAAAGTTTGAACCTATGTCACTACTACAGTTACAAGAAGGGTTCCCTATGACTTCTGGGTACCAACAATGGCCATACGTTGGTACTCGGAGGCTATACTTTGCCTCCCCTGCAGCTGCAAGTGATTGCAATCTCTATTCAATGGGCATTAGGGACTTGTCTGACGGACAAAATCTAAAGACTTTTAGAACTTGCAGGTCGGGGCTGCCTAGGAATAGGGTGGTAATGGAAGGTATGTGTCTACACAACTAGATTATTATTCCAAGATACTTAGGACTTAGCAACTGCTACATAGCATTACTCTACTATAAATGTCAAAAAGAATAATCACTGAATACTGAGAAAAGCCACTAAAGAAACATTCTTATTAGCGGTGGCTACAGTAACATCAAGTATGAATTCAGATAAAAGATACAAATCATCAAGTTACTGCTGATTTCATTTCAAAAATAATAATTAGCAACAGGCCATTGAGAGATAGCAACAATATCAGTCAACATAATAACATTACTAATAATCATGATCTAAAAATAAGAATAATAAACAATAAAAATAAATATACTAAATCAAAAATATCAATATATATACAATGGAGACTGGCATTCAGAAGTAAGAACAGAGTTCTATACTTATATTTCATAGTGATGCTTATTCTAACACAGTCTCCTTTAATTTTCAAATTCCTGCTGTCATAATCAATGTATATATATATAGCATAAGTGGCAACTTGCTGGCTCCACAATTTGTCAATGGGAGTTCTATCTATTCTCTAAACAGTTGCGACATGTGGCAAAAATATTTTAGGCAAATGGCGGTATTACCGATATCTTATCAGTATTTATGCAATAACAGCATGCAACAATCTATCAACTGAAATAAAATGTAGGCACAATTATCGCCTAGCTTCGCTGGAATAAAAACAAAAAGAAAAAATCAAAGACGGCAACGCTCTGTTAGCAGCAGGAGAGGCCTCTGTCCTTTTAACTTGTACTGAAAGTAAAAAAGTGTCGCAGAGTATCTCTAATAGTAATAAATAAACAAATGAACGTGAACAACGTTAGCAATGACTATCGATAGAGTCTTATGTTTATTGTCAGCGGCTATTCTCATTCCTGATTAAAAAAACGAAAGCAAAAAAAACTTAGTGTACAACTGCAAAACTGTCGAAGCATAAATCCATTCCTCTCTGTTTAATCTTGATAAGGACATTACTGTAACAGCATACACATCCTTGTCTATAATGCCAATCTCTCTCTTTTCATGCTATAAATCGCTGATGAAATTAAAACAAAAAAACTAAAATCATATGTGACAGTATCCCTACTACTATCAACAAAAGTACAAAAGATTAGTTAAAAAGCTGGAAGCTCATGGTATAGGAGGAGCTGTGCTCAGATGGATCAAACAATGGTTAAAAGACAGAAAACAGAGGGTTTGCATAAATGGAGAGAAATCAGAGTGGGGCTCGGTTACAAGCGGGGTACCACAAGGCTCTGTACTGGGTCCTCTATTATTCATCGTATATCTAAATGATCTGGATTCGGATATCAGTAGTAACCTAAGTAAATTCGCAGACGACACTAAAATAGGTAGAACTATAAATGGAAAAGAAGACATTCATGCTTTACAGGAAGATCTAAATAGATTATCTGAATGGTCGGACAAATGGCAAATGGAATTTAATGTTGAAAAATGTAAAGTAGTTAAAATGGGTACTATAAAAGACAATACTAGTTATAAGCTAAATAACCATGAAATCATGAGTTCTCAGTGTGAAAGGGATTTGGGAGTTCTTGTGAGTAGTAGTCTTAAGCCAAGAGAGCAATGCACAGCAGTCAGAAATAAAGCAAACAGAATTTTAGGATTTATCTCAAGAAGCGTCAGCAATAGGACGGAAAAAGTTATTTTGCAGCTCTATCTTGCATTAGTTAGGCCCCATTTAGATTATGCTGTGCAATTCTGGTCACCATATTATAGAATGGAAATTGAATCCTTGGAGAGAGTGCAACGAAGAATGACCAAGATGATACACAATATCAGAAATCTACCATATGAGGACAGATTAAAAAAACTTAATCTACATTCTCTAGAGAGGCGAAGAGTTAGGGGGGATATGATTGAAGTGTATAAATGGTTTAAAGGGATTAACAAGGGAGATATTAATAAAGTTTTAAAAATTCATGATCAAACCAGAACTCGTAATAATGGATTTAAGCTTGATAAATTTAGGTTCAGAAGGGAAATTGGTAAAAATTGGTTTGGTAATAGAGTAGCTGATGCATGGAACAAGCTTCCTAGTATGATAGTAAATGCCAATACCTTAGACACCTTCAAATGTAGATTAGATAGACATATGACAGAGGTAGGGTGGGTATGAATAGGTTAGTGCTTATTAGAAAAGTCATAAAAAGAAAAACAGAATAAATAAGTAGAGTAGAATAGAATAGGTTAGACATGCTGAAAATACAATTCAAAAATGGAGCTGCCTCGTGTGTGCCAGTAGGCATGTTGCAGTGTCCTCTATTCTTATGTTCTTATGTTATCCTTCTCTTAACAACTTCTTAAAAAGGACTTAAGTGTCATTAATTTTAACTTTAAAACTCAGCAAATAATCTCTAATAATCTCAATTATCTTTAATTAGCCCGATTGTAATCTAAAATTCATGAAAATGCTAGGGATTAACCATGGTTATCTCTAGATAATCTTTTCAGAATCCTTTAAGTAAGATTTTAAAGATTTCTTCAATACAAAAAAACTATAACAAAAACGGGTATCTAAGAATATAAAAAGTCTATCTCTGTGTATGCAATAATAAAAACAAAAAGTATATTTCATTATCAACAGTAAGGAATGCATTTTGCTTAAACTTCAAAATCTCGTACGGAGTTGTACATAAACAATTCAAACATAAAATATATATCTTCTTTTACTATCTCGAATTTGACTTATATCTGCTCTCTCAAATACGGGATACAGCTGTGTAACATTCTTGTTGTCATTTCGTGTCAGCTCTCACTCTTTCTTTATGACCAAGCCGAAATAATTTTGATAAAACATTATCATGGCTAAAACTCGCAAAGTTTTACTTTATCAATCTAACATATCTCTTCAGACAAATAATGTATATACTGCAGCTAGCAAAGAAAATAAAGAATCATTCATAGATTCACGTCCTTTATCACGTAACATCTATCTTGGAATCTCTCGGAAATCGAATAATAATCTCAACGGCGGAGTAGGGGACAAAACAAAAAATAAAACAAACTCGGCATTTCAACCATATCTGGGCAGGTGGAGAATTACCTTCTCATCCATATCCCTCACTAAATATTGCAACAGCGCATCACCTCCCATAAATACACTCTGATATGGCATGCAGAAGGACCTGGCGGAGCAGGGGAACGATCCTCGCAGACTCCCCAATCATGCTTCCTAACGGTGCTTTCCGCGATTTCACCCCCTAGAGCAACCCCCCATTATACCCCCAGTCATTCATACTCATTCGCTATCACATTCGCTATATCACTTTCAAGTCAATCATCTCCTTTCTGTCTGTGAAAATCCCTTTTATTTACAACGTTGGTTTTCCTTCCCCGGTCTCTCTGAAGAAGAGTAAAGGTGAAATCTCGGCTGAGCCGTGCGGTCACAGACTTTCTCACCAGTCCTAAGTCCCTTCTAACGAACAAACAAACATTCTACTCCCTTGAAGCTACGTTTGGGTGACACTGAAAAAACCTTCCCTATTCTAGGACAGCACAAACTACTCTAATTTACTGTTACTTTCACCTGCATAGCGTGAAATAAAAAAACTCATCTCTAACTAATATCACGAAAATTTCTTATTCTTCAAAAAGAACATGCCACACACGCATCGTAATGTTAATCCCTTCATCCTAACACAAAAAGAACGATCTGTCGTTTATGTCTTTCTCTCGTTAAAACATTACTCCCGCGGATAAAAACAAAGAAAAAAAAAGAAAAAACTTAAAAACAGGCGCAATCGTAACACTCGATTTCTTACGCTTTAAGAAATTAATATAACAATGATTTTACACGTACTTTAAAATATCAAAGCTCAGTACAATTACTACAGATTCACAATAACGAGGTTGGGAGATCGAACGGTCACTTCCGCATTCCTTCCTCGAAAACCACACGTGGTTTATGAAACTCTCAAAAGCAGATGCACGTATATCCCTCACTATAATTGTTACGCTTTAGAAATTAATAGACTGTAATAGTGATTTCACGTGCATTAAATTTGTCAATTAAAAATCGATACATTCGCGTTCTTAAAATTCAATCTAAGCATTAATACAAATAAATGGAACGCACTTCCAACGCAAATTTTTTTTTTTTTTTTTTTTTTTTTTTATATTACTCAAATTATAACAAAAACGGAGTTTATTACTGCTTATAGCTATTAGTACAAATTATCCATGTTAGTAATGGGTACAGAAATTCTACTTTTATCAACTTATTAAGTGCCACACCCCTTATAAGCGGGTTGGCTGAGTCAAAGCATAACTACAAGACAAAATGGCGGCGTCCACCGACCTCAATTTCTTTTACTAATTGTCCCATTACTCACTGGATACAGATCACAAGTACTTAGCTTATTTTAAGGAGGTTGTCCTGGAGAGCTTCATGGCAGAAGGCAAGGAAGGAGAGGGTTCTCCTTCTTCTCTTCGCGTAAAATCGTCGAATCGCCGTCCTCTTGGTCGGATCCGGCAACTTATACCTTTTGTAATGGGCATTTTCACTCAATGCTCCGGTCACACTTCGGCTTACTAAGAAATATCTCAGAAATAGTTCCTTCAAAGTTTTATAACATTCTCTATTTGACCACTCGTCACTTCTCATCCCCAGACCCAAGTATTTCAGGAAGTCGGTCGCGGGAATTATGGACGGACATTCGCGGTCTTTTATATTCGCGCCGTCGAGGTATAAAAATGAATTCTTGACTCGAGGCGTCTTTACAACCAGGGCACAGGGTGGGGGCTTGGCCGGCTGCGTTCCCGGTGTCACCACGGGGTTCGGAGCGGCAGGCTGTTCGTCGATGTTTGAGGCGTCGGCGTCGGCCAAGTTCCTTCTCGACGGAGCGGCGTCGGCGCGTGCTTGTAGGCGCCGCACTTGCTCCTCCAGTTCGAGAATTCTCCGGTGTTTGGCCTCGTCACTCATTTCTTGAATTGGGAGATGTTGGATTTCTGCTTTTGCCATTCTTATTTTCTTTTCACGGGTCTGCACTGGCATTCACCTGTCTCTTCGTATGTTTTTTTTTCTCTCGTGAAGATCGTACCGCACTGCCACCACTGACGTATGAGTTTTGGACTTCCACTTGAACTCACACTTTGTAAGATGACTGGGTGATCTCACCGCTGGTCATCACTGACGTGGGGGTTATAGCTCTTCCACAGTATGCCGCCACTGACGTAGGGCTTTTATGATTATCCCCTTCTAATGACACCACTGCCGTAGGGCTTTTCCTCCTACGTAGATGTGTTTATAATTATGGTAGCGTGGTTACAAGGCAATGAACATTTGTACCTGATGGGTACAAGGTAAGAATGGACACGCAGTGAATCCTTTACTTATATTTATTCTAGAGTACAACACATCCGACGCCTCAATGCCCCTGTGCCTCAGATGGCCCCCACCCTATGACTATCACAATCTAGGATCTATTCGTGCCCCTGGTAATTTCTAACTAACTGTCTCTGCCCCGGGTGGCTCTTTAAATACCCCCAGGGGCAGGGCGTGGCTTAACATCCAATTCTCCAATGAAATCAGTGAGATCTAGTCCTAGCTAATCAACGCCAGGTTCAAAGTGGAATCCCACCTACTTCCGGAGAGGAGTTATTGGGCATTTCTCCTGGGCAGGTTCCTGCGTACGAAACACAAGTTTATGTTTTCTTGTGGTTTAGGAAATGGCTAACTTCCTGTCCTTTCTTGCCCTTCTCGATGCCAGGTCCATAAGTCTCACGGTTCCGGTCATATATTTCCTTGGCACTTTCTACAAACATTGTAATAAAATATCCGTGCCCTCGACCAACCGCTTCCGCTCAAGATCTGTTACAAGTTTCAGCTTCTGGCTTCAGCATGGCGGAAGTCATACGACATCCGAGTTTTGGCCTCACATAGGTTACATAAATATTTCTGAACATTTCCTTGTCCATGTGCCTGAAGGCTACCCTTACATTTGATAAGAATGCATATGCTGCCCTTACTACGCCATTTATATGTATTTCTGGAGACAAATCTGCCAGTATGTTTACTCCTAGATCTCTCTCATTTTCTGTCTCTTGAAGTTGTACTCCAGCCACCGAGTAGTCAAGCTTGGGCCTTCTTGCACTTGTACCCATTCTCATTACCTTACATTTTGAGGTATTGAATTTCATTAGCCACTTTTCTGACCACTCATGCAGATTATTTAGATCCTCCTGAAGTTCTCTACCATTGTTCTCGTTTTTTACTTTCTTCACAATCTTTGCATCATCTGCAAACATATTCATGAATGAATTTACAGACTCTGGTAGGTCATTTACATATACAAGGAACAAAAGTGGCCCTAAAACTGAACCCTGTGGAACTCCACTACTAACTCTTCTCCATTCAGACACTGAGTGTCTTACTCTAACCCTCTGTTCCCTTCCTTCTAAGTAAGTTTTTATCCATTCCAAGACATTTCCACCTATTCTAGCCATTGATTGCAGCTTCCTAATAAGTCTCCCATGTGGAACAGTGTCAAACGCTTTCTGGAAGTCTAGGAATATGCAATCTGCCCAGCCCTCTCTTTCCTGTGTGTGTGATTACCTAATTGTGATTACCTAATTGTGTTTACGGGAAAGAGCCCAAAGCTCGTATCTTCCCGTCTCCTGATCGGTTCCATTTTTAGACTTAGTGATACTTATCATACCTGTCCTTAAAACTATGGATTGAGGTAGCATTAACTACCTCCTCGCTTAGCGAATTCCAATTATCAACTACTCTTACACTGAAAAAGTATTTCCTTACATCCTGCAAACAAGTTTTCTTCCGAAGCTTCAAACTATGACCTCTAGTTCTAGAGCCAGCCATATCGAAATATCGATCCCTATCCACTCTATCATAACCATGAAGGAATTTAAAGACTGTCACCATATCCCCCCTTACTCTTCTAGCTTCGAGTGATGGCAAGTCTAATTCCCTCAGCCTCTCATCATAACCGAGATTGCGTATTTCTGGCACCAGTTTCGTGGCATGTCTTTGAACTTTTTCAAGCTTAGCTATGTGCTTTTTCAAGTGCGGATTCCAAAAGGGGGCTGCATATTCGAGTTTTGGCCTCACATAGGTTACATAAATATTTCTGAACATTTCCTTGTCCATGTGCCTGAAGGCTACCCTTACATTTGATAAGAATGCATATGCTGCCCTTACTACGCCATTTATATGTATTTCTGGAGACAAATCTGCCAATATGTTTACTCCTAGATCTCTCTCATTTTCTGTCTCCTGAAGTTGTACTCCAGCCACCGAGTAGTCAAGCTTGGGCCTTCTTGCACTTGTACCCATTCTCATTACCTTACATTTTGAGGTATTGAATTTCATTAGCCACTTTTCTGACCACTCATGCAGATTATTTAGATCCTCCTGAAGTTCTCTACCATTGTTCTCGTTTTTTACTTTCTTCACAATCTTTGCATCATCTGCAAACATATTCATGAATGAATTTACAGACTCTGGTAGGTCATTTACATATACAAGGAACAAAAGTGGCCCTAAAACTGAACCCTGTGGAACTCCACTACTAACTCTTCTCCATTCAGACACTGAGTGTCTTACTCTAACCCTCTGTTCCCTTCCTTCTAAGTAAGTTTTTATCCATTCCAAGACATTTCCACCTATTCTAGCCATTGATTGCAGCTTCCTAATAAGTCTCCCATGTGGAACAGTGTCAAACGCTTTCTGGAAGTCTAGGAATATGCAATCTGCCCAGCCCTCTCTTTCCTGTAAGATTTGGCTTACCTCATCATAAAATTCTAATAAGTTTGTTACTGTTGATCTTCCTTCTCTGAAGCCATGTTGCCTCACTGACAAAAAGTTGAAGGATTCCAAGTGAAGAGAGATATGTTTCCTTAGTAGTTTCTCCATAACTTTGCAAACTATGCTGGTCAAGGAAACTGGTCTATAGTTCAGAGCCGTATCCCTCCTTCCCTTTTTGAAGATAGGTATCACATTTGCTTGTTTCCAGCATCTTGGAATCTCCCCCGACTCCAATGACTCCTTAAATATGATACTTAGTGCCACTGATATTGTGTTTGCGCATTTTTTAAGCACATGAGGGGATATGTCATCAGGACCTGTAGCTTTATGAACATCTAAATCCATCAGCGCTTTGCATACCTCTGTGGCTGTAAGGTTGATGTTCTCTAATACCGGCCCTTGAGCTTCTATCACTGCAATCTGAGGGGGTGGGGTATTTTCTACTGTAAATACTGACTGAAACTCCTTGTTCAATTCTTTGCAGATCTCTTCGTCCGTCTCAGTGATGCTTCCATCCGCTCTCTTTAGCCTTAAAACCTGTTCTTTTACCTTCAGTTTTCCTCTGATAAAGCTGTGGAAAAGCTTGGGATTTTCTTTCGCCTTCCTGGTGATGTCCCTCTCATAATCTTTCTCTGCCTCTCTCCTTTTACTTAGGTAGTCATTTCTTGCTCTTTTGTAGGTTTGCCAGGCATTTATGTTTTTCCTCCTCCTATACCTTTTCCAGCATTTGTCTCTCCACTCCTTAGCTCTTTTACACCCATTATCGAACCATTTCTCTCTGGCATGAATTACACCTACTTTGGTGACAGGTATGCAGCAATCTACAATCTTCCCATATTTCTCACAAAAGATGTCATACATTTCTTGTACAGATTTGTTGTAAAATAAGGTTCTCCAGTTAATAACTGCAAAAAGCTCATTCATTTTGATGTAATCTCCTTTCTGATAGTTCCTCCTCATGTCCTCAGTGCCTCTACTCTCAGGAAGAATGTCTTCAATGATATACTCCATCAACAACACACAGTGGTCACTCTTTCCAATTGGTGGTTCATACTCAATATTTTCAATATCCAACACATTATCTGTGAACACCAGATCAAGTAGTGATGGCTCATCCCCACCCCTGGCTCTTGTTGGTTCCATTACATATTGGTGTAGGAAATTCCCTTGTACGCAATCTAGGAATCTTGCCCCAAAGGAGTCCTCACCACTGTGTGGGTCAAGATTTATCCAATCTATCTCTTTATGATTAAAGTCTCCCATAATCAAAATCCTACATTTTTTCTCCCGCGCCATGTTAACAACTGAGTTTATGACTTCAATCGTACCTATATGACTTTCCTCATAAATTTCAAGCCTATTTTGGTTCCTTGGTGGGTTGTATACAACAGTTATTATAATGCTCTCTGACCCAGTATTTATGCGAGCAACAAGAAATTCCCTGAACTCACTTTCTATAGCCAAGTTTATCTCTTCAACTTGAATCCTCTCACTTATGAGCAGTGCTATCCCTCCACCAGTCCTCTCAGATCTTTCGACCCTTAGTATTCTGAAGCCCTTAGGAAAAACTGTGACACTGTTTATGTCCTCACTCAACTTAGTCTCTGTAATTGCTACTATATCTGCCTTACTGTTGTGAATCCTATCTTTTAATTCTACTGCCTTACCAGCTAATCCATCAGCATTTGTGTATAACAATCTTAATGAGGCCCCATCCCCTGATCTTCTGTCATTATCTTCTTTATCTCCCCTTTGTCTGGAAGTATTCCGTAACGAAAATTTTTCTTCCCTTCTTCATTTCTTTCATCATTTAACCTTCTTGCCTCTTGCAACAAGTTTTTGATCTTTCCCATCTCTTCCTGTGTTCTGTATCGTCTAATGAACACTTCTTTGCATTCTTGAAGGTCTTTTAGACTTTTTTTTCTCAACAATATTTCCCTACATGTCTCCCCTCTCTCAAAGGTTACTTTTGTTGGTCTCGGCTTTCCTTCCCTCGAATATTTACCTAGTTGGTGTATGTTTACAATATCCTCAGGACCACATACTACTCCAAGCTTTCTTATCAGGTCTACAACCCTAGCTTTATTTTCTTCAAGTCTCCCCTGCCATGTTGGCTCCTGGGATTCACTTATGCCTGAGATTACCACTGTCTTCTCCTTATCAAGTGCCTGTCTGATGAGTGGGTTTGCCCTTTCCATCACAACGTCTTTCATTTTTTCGATTACTGTCTCTTTATAGTCAACTGTTTGTATGTTTTCCAGTGCCACCACCTTTACAGCCTCTTTTACTGCCACATTCCCCTTTAGTGCATCAGCAAAGGACGTTTTCATGGCATCATTTTCCATATTCAGCTCCTGGAACTCTTTTCTGAACTGTTCAATGTTTTCCTTAATCTGAACATTCCAAGCAGCAATCTCGTCTCTCTCAGAAGATAGCAGTGAACTAACATCTAATTCCTTTAGGTTGTCATTTAGCTGTTTGTTTTTATCTTCTTGATTAGAAATTCTAGATTCTAGTTGACTCTTTTCCCCTTCCAGCTTCTTTATTCTTTTTTCTAGTTCCTTTCTCTCCTGCCCTTGTGCTTTATTTGCTTCCTCCAAAGATCTTATTTGTTCTCTGAGTGTTTCATTCTCTTTCATTTCTCCATCCATATTCCGAATTTTATCATCAAGGCTTGTAACCATTTCCTCTAACTTCTTGATTCTCTGTTTAAGTCCTCTGATGACTACCCCTTCTCCCGACCCATGGGTGGGAGAGGTTTGGGACAGAGATGGCTTCATTTTTATGTTCTCCCTCTCACAGAATATAGAAAGAAGACGAGAAAGAGGAAAAAAAAAAAAAAAGAAAAGAGAAAAACTTCTAATTTACCTTCACACAGAATTTTTATATCTCCATATAAGTGCTATTTAGTGAC
>JAXCGZ010015645.1:10000-57510 GCA_037179515.1 Halocaridina rubra | reverse complement strand
AAGAATAGCCATTGTAAAAAAATGGAAGTAAATGTTTGTTTGTTTGTTTTTTTGTTACTCGTGTGGTTAGCTTGCACACTGGAAAGGGCATTGCAAGGAATGGTAATTCCCTCCTTAATTATTTTTGCTTACACTGGTAAACTCTTTTGCTACTTTCTCATCACCACAAGCTAGCAGCTTCACCTTGCACCCCTATAATGATTAAACCAACTCCTACTGGCCACAAACGCTTCGCTTTTTCTCCCTTTTCCGAGTGTTTTACTATTTCAACTTGAATTTCCCTGGTGATAGCTTTTCTTTTCTTTGTAGCAGTATCATCATAGCTATCACCACTATGCTTGGGAGACATGGTAATATCAATATCGATCAAAACGAACGAGAGAGCAGACGAAAACAAGGCACAGTATGGCTAGTGAGAGTAAACAGAGCTGTGATTCTTCTTCAAATGCTGCGTGATGCCAGATTCTTACATGACGCTCAACAAACTTATATCTTATAAAATCGTATTTTTGGCTGTTATAATTTTTTAGATTCAATATAAGAATTAAATAGATAAAGCCAATAATTTGATAAATATGAATACAGCTTTGCTGCTAGCTGTGTATTCGTGTGTATTTCATATAAAATCGTATTTAGAGCTCTTTTTTTTGTTTTGTTTTTTTCAATATAATCCATCAATATAGCTAAATATATAAACAAATAAATAAATAGAGCCATTAACTTGATAAATATGAATACAGCTGTGCTGCTAGCTGAGTATTCGTGTGCATTTCAAATAAAATTATATTTACAGGTATGTGTTTGCTTTTTTATTAAATTCAATATAATACGTCAATATAACCAAATATAGAATAAGTAAATGAATAAAGTCATTAATTTGATAATTATGAATACAGCTGTGCTGCTAGCTGGGTATTCATCCGCTGCACTCACTAACTATTTAGCACACGGTTTGAACTTACTGCACAAGCAAAGTTGAAATATTAATTTCTGGTAATTCATTAATGATTTATTGGCCTTCGTCGTTCTACGTGGACCCATATATTAGCATGGGTCTTAAAGCAGTGCCTGCCTACTTTATATATTTGTTTTTAAATTTTTTTTTCATCTTGGCTCCCAAAGCAGTGATACAACTAGAATAAAAATCAAAAGAAAATCTTTAATTTGGAAATAGAAATAACAGTATTGTTTCTAGTACAGTATGTTTGAGGTTAACTGAAATATAAAACAAAATAAATATTTATTACTGCGTATAAGGCAAAATACTTCCCATATTTGAGTGCTTTTTAGTACCTGTAATGGTTTTGCCTTGAAAGTTAATGATTAGAAGATAATGTTACAGATGGGAAGCAAAAAATTTTCTGGTATGGTATGTACTGGTCAGAGGAATAGTAAGATTTAAACCCTGGTTGTTGAGGACTCACTTGGAAAGGGATATTTCTTACCTTTGTGAAAGCGGAGCTTCCTAGTTATTGTCTTTCTCCAGGAGAGTTTTGGTCATCAGTGTCTATGCAAACTTTTGTCAATAAGCATTTCTGGATGAATAGTATTTTTTACCTCTATTGGAGACACCTCTCTGTATGCTCTTCAATATGGATATATGCAACAGTGTTTGTGAGACTTCTGTAACTATACAGTCCTCTCTGGTGGTTTCAATGTGTATATACTATATTATATATATATACTGTATATATATGTATATATGCACCTTGTTCCTTTTTCCGTGTTTTTTTAAACTGCAAAATTGCAATAACGCCCCCAAAACATAATAGTAAAAAAAATACGGAATTCGCAAATAACGCCCATGCAAAAATTCAAAAACAAAATTTTCATTTTCTGCCATCCTCCTCCTATTCTACTGCTTAATGCGATCAGATATTATGAAGAAAATTGAAAAAAAAGCATTAAGAACAAATAGCAAACATATTTTCAATATAATATCATCAGGGATATAGTGTGTGAGGGTGCAACAGCTGATACGGAAGTAGCAAAACGTTTGCCGATAGAGGTTCATTCTCCAGCATCCTACTCCTTTTCTACCGCTTAATGCGATCGGATATTATGAAGAAAATTGAAAAAAAGCATTAAGAACAAACAGCAAACATAATTTAAATATAATATCATCAGGGAAATAGCGTGAGGGTGCATCAGCTGATACGGAAGTGTGACAAAACGTATGCATCCTTGTCCTCACCGACACCTTCAGTGTTGCCAGAATAGATGAATGAGAGAAATGATAAATATATAAAATATACATGTAAGCTGGTAAGTTATTTCAAGTATCTTAAAGATGAAGTACATTTTTATTTAAATTACAGTACTACCATCTTGTAATTAATATATATTTTAAAATGTACCATACATTTGAAAATAATAACTGCTTTATCTGGCAACACTTGCCATCATGAACGTCCCAGTGTAAGCCTGTTGCCAACGGCATAATAGTGCATTAATTTGTTTACTGTACAGTAAATCTGTATATCTTTTATACTGTACACTATTTGCATGTTAATATAAATAACTACAGGTCTCTCTGCTTTGTTTTGTACTAATAAATTATGTTTTGCTTATCTTATATCTTTGGTATAGTGTGTCTGGCCACCATGCACGTCCCAGTGTAAGCCTGTTGCCAACGGCAAAATAGAGTGCATTAATTTGTTTACTGTACAGTAAATCTGTATATCTTTTATACTGTACACTATTTGCATGTTAATATAAATATCCACAGGTCTTTCTGCTTTGTTATGTACTTATAAAATATGTTTCTCATATCTTTGGTATAGTGTGTCTATGGACGGTTGTGGAACAAGCTATGACCTTTATCATTGTTTCCTATGGAAAATGACTCGTTTTTTCACGCGATTTTCCATTTACCCGTCACTTCTGAGAACCTGTCTCCGCGTTATTCTCAGAACTAGGTGTATATATATATATATATATATATATATATATATATATATATATATATATATACAGTAATCCCTCGTTATATCGCGATTCACCTACCACGTCAGTGCATTGCAATTTTTTTTTTTTCGGTATATGCGAGAATCCACAATATGTGGAAATATTAAAATTTCCAGTATTTTTATTATTTTATTAAAAAAAAGTATTATCATTATGTTATTGATAAAAAAAAAAGTATTTTCCAGCCTAAGAATAATAAAACCGAAAAAAATAGTAAAAAACATAAATTTAAACTTGTAACTCTGCACCTTATAAAATACAATACCGGTATCAGCATTTCAGAAAAGGCAAAGGGTCGGACCTACGTGAGATAGTACATATTAAAATTTGCAGTATTTTCATTATTTTATTGATAAAAAAAAGTATTTCCTAGCCTAAGAATAATAAAACTGTAAAAATATTAAAAAACATAAATTTAAACATGTAACTCACAGTATTGCACCATATAAAGTACGATGCCGGTATCGGCGTTTTGTAAAACGCAAAGGGCGCACCTACGTGAGATAGCATACAGGATGCTATTGGCTGATGGGTGGGAGATGTCGAATCACAGAATTGATTTTCTGTATGTTCTGTATCATGGGGTCTGATTGGCTTTTTGATTGAAGCTTGATTCTCCCAGCATCTTCCATTGTCTCGCCTCACCCGTTCAGTTTACTCACGTGTGCGCCGTTCGCGTTGTGCTTCTTAATATGTTGTGCTTGTGATTTTGTGAAACTTTTGTATTTCAACCCATGCAATGCCGCCCAAGCGTTCTTCATCTTCTAAGGCTTCAGGTCGTGAGCCTAAGCGGCAAAGGAAGATGTTGACCATAACAGATAAGGTAATACTGTTAGATATGCTGAAGGAAGGAAGAAGGTTCTCGGATGTCAGCCGCCATTTTGGCATCAACTATTCTACTATTTGCTACATCAAGCAGGACGAGGCGAATATCTGGAAGACAGCGACTATTACTTTTAACAAAACAGCGATGAGGGTCGCAACACCCCGCAATAATAGTGCGGATGGAATTTGCTTTGGCCCTGTGGATTGCTGATTGCAGGAAGAAGAACATCAGCTTCGACACGAGTATCATACAAAAAAAGGCGAAGAAGCTGTATGAGACATTTGCTGCAAATGAACCCAACGACGACAATGGCGACCGTGAGGAGGAGGAGAAAGAAAAAGAAATGGACAACCCACAACCAGGACCGTCCTGAGATTCTCCACCGAGAAAACTATCGTTCATTGCTCTCAAGGGATGGTTCGCCAAATTTCAAAAACACTTTGGCTTCAAGAGCATTTTGGTGCATGGCGAAGCTGCCTCTGCAGATACAGCTGCAGCTGACGAATATGTAAACAATACTTCAAAGATTTTAGTGAGGAAGGCGATTATGCTTCTGAGCAAGTGTTTAACATGGATGAGACTGTGTTATTTTTGAAGAGAATTCCGTCTCGCACTTTTCTTTTCAATGAAGAAACTAAAGACCACGTAACCCTTGTCATGTGCGGAAATGCTGCGGGCTTTATGTTAAAGCCTGGGCTTATATACAAGTCAAAGAACCCTAGAGCTTTGAAGAATAAAAACAAGAATCTGCTGCCAGTGTATTGGATGCATAACCCTAAGGCCTGGATCACGAAAAGCCTTGCCTCACATCGGACTGGTTTTACCAATGCTTTATCACTCAGGTCAGAGTTTATCCTGCGGAGAAGGGCCTTTACTTTAAAGTCCTTCTTTTGATGGATAATGCTGGTGGCCACGCAACTGATCTCCATTATGACGGTGTTCAGGTAGAATTCCTGCCACCGAATACAACATCACTGATTCAGCCTATGGATCAAGGCGTTATGCGTTCAAGGTCTTCTACACACGAAATGCCCTGGTGAACCTGGTTGACTCCATGGATGTGGAAAAAAAAAATTGGCACTGAAGGTATACTGGTATAACTACACGATTGCTACATGCCTTCAAAATATTCAGAATGCAATCAAAGAGATGAAGCCAGCCACAATCAATGCCAGCTGGAAGAAATTGTGGTGCGAAGTCATCTACGACTACAAGGGATTCGCTCCTGACGAAGTGCATAACTCGGCAGTTGCGAAAGCTGTGAAGTTGGCTGCATTGCTAGGGGGAGAAGTCTTTAAAGATATGACTCATGAAGACATCAGTGAACTGATCGACTGCCACTCGCAGCCGTTGACTGAGGAAGACTTGGAGGAAATGACAAAATCAGCGAGCGAAGAAGAGGAAGAACAAGAACCGGAAACGCATGATGAAGTCGAAGAACCTGGCCTTACACTCAAACGACTGACAGCCATGTATAACATGGCCAAAGAACTCCAACAATTGTCGCAGGAGCATGATGATGATATGGTTCGTTCAGTACACTTCTGCAATATTATCGATTATGCCATGACTCCTTACAGGACCATCTTTGCACAAAAGAAGAAACAGCAACAGCAACTCCCCAATATCATGTTCTTCTCTCGCAAAAAGCAGCCGTAAAGCTGTCATTGGCTGTGGAGTATGTACACGTCATCATCATGTCATTCACAGTAAGCTTACCTATCACGTTCATATTAATTTATGCTTGTTTGGTGGTATTAATATAGTAAAGGGTGGTTTCTTAACAGTGCAGGGAGGGTTTATACAGTAAAGGTACAAATAAATGTAAAATACCTATAATAAATATGGTGCTCCTACTTCGTGGATTTTCACCTTTCGCGGCTGGTCCCGGAACCGAACCCCCATGATAAATGAGGGAGCACTATATATATATATATATATATATATATATATATATATATATATATATATATATATATATATATATATATATATATATATATATACAGTCCCATCTGGTGCTGTTTTAATATATATATATATATATATATATATATATATATATATATATATATATATATATATATATATATATATATATATATATATATATAGTATGACTTCACATTGCATCTTCTTCGTTTAAGTATGCGATAGAAATTCTCTGTGTTTGTGATGGAAATTTGATTTATATGGATGTGCTGATTGACTCTGGAGGTGTCTTTTAATTTGATTAAACCATATTGCATTAGGATCATGCTTTTTCAAAATAAACCATAGGCACAATATGGTTTAAAAACAAAATTTATGCTATCTTCAGTAAGCTGTTTTTGCTTGTTGTGAGAAGAATAGTTTTAGCTGTTATTTGTATTATTAAAAGTATGTATGTATCTTTCAGCTGATGATGTGTGAAGCTTGGAGAAGTGGTGTGAAATATGACAATATGAGATACATTCATTATGAAACTAAAAAGGTGATGCACAGTTATTATTAAAGTGATTTACTGACTCTGTGGTATACAGTGAGTGATGCATATATGCGCTGAGGAGTATCTTTCTAATCAGAAAGATGAAGTGAGGTTATACTGGAATATTGTTTATAATTGCAAGACTGTCTCTCATATAACTACCTTAATGGGACAACAAGTTGCTTAAATTTGACGAGATTATTTGTACTTTAAAGTATGTGATTGTATAAATTTTAATAGTATTCTCCTTATACTCATGTAAATTTGAAATTTGGGTTTGTTTTCCTTGTTACCCAGAATAGATAAATTGAATAAAGTCAGCCTAATTGTGAATGTGCTCATTTACTATTGAATTTATTGATGATGAGTTACATTTGTATTGATTTTTAGAAGTATTATTGTGACTACATATGTATTGATTTTTAGAAGTATTATTGTGACAACATATAATGAAAGCATAAATAATAGTTCAGTTACATTTTGCATAAAGATCATCATAATTCCCGAATTTCCATACAAGATAAACTTAAGAAAAAAGTAAAATTCCTATTTTGTAGAGAGAGCACAGAGATAGAAATCTTTTAGCAAGATGTCTAATGATATAGTAAAGGCTAATAGGCAAATGCTCATTTTTGAAAAGAAACCTACTGATGCTGCAGTAGTTGGCCCTAAAAAGAAGGAAGTAACTAAGACGGTTATTATAGTTAAAACAGGTGTAGAACGAGGTTACAAATCACTGGATTCTCCTTCACAGACAATTAAGGTTAGAAAAGTTAAGAAGTCTGTATCGCAGGCAGAGTCTTCAGCAAGTGATGCTTTGCCTATTGGTAAGCGGTCCGAGAAAGGGACTGTCGGTATTGAAGGACAAGACGTAATTATATTAAAAAATGTTGTATTGGGTTTTTATACTGAGCAAGGTGCTCCTGAATACAACAAAAAAATTATTCCTGATTCATGCCGCGATAGACAAGCGCACTCATCATTCATATTAAAAGAGCCTCAAAGCAGTGGTGGTGTTTCATTTACAGATAGTCCAAATACAAAGGCAAATATGCATTATGTTTCTGATGCACAACCATCAACAAGCAATAAGTCTGGAAAATCTCAAATATATGATAAATATTACCGTTATAACGTCTCCAAGGGTACAAGAGGTCTACTCATAACAAGAAATGTAGCCGAAGGATTCGTTCAAAAAAATGCCGTCTCTGTGAGTGCTTCAAAATCAGAAAGTTGCCATAATATACAAGTCAACTCCAATGAAAGTTTATCAGATGTCATCAGCATCTCGGGTAAGTCTTCAGAATTACCATGTGAGAGCAATCCCACAGATATCTGTAAGGATAAAAATCTTGAGAAGCAAGTAGTTGAGGTTATTCCAGATAGTGCAAATGAGATATCAGCTTTTGAAACTAATGGTAATAGCTTTGCAAGTAGGACTCCTACACAGCTCATTGTAAAGCCTCAGGATAGTGGAGGAACAGATACAGTGAATAAAGCACACTATATTGGTTCAGAGGGAATGATAAGATTTTATGTTTATACACAGCAAGTTCCTAAGGAAAAGAGTAGATTAACAGCTGTCTCTCAGTCTCAGAATCCAACAAGAATTGATGAAGTGGTTGAAGACAGCAGTAAATGTGTACAGTGTTTGTTTTGCTCCAAATGGTACAGCAGTGACTTTGTGCTCAATAAGCACTTCTTCTGGCATTTTCTTCGTGGCACTGCTACAAGTAGAAATATGAATACCTCTGAGATGGTGGAATATGATGTTCACTACAAGCCATTGCAAAACGAACTGGCAGATCTTTGTACCAATAAGACAATTGCAAATTCTCTGCAATGCGTCCACTGTTCTGAATATTTTCTAATTCACTTTAGATATAGAGAATGCTTCATACAAAAGGAAGCTCTGAAGTGTGTTTTTTGTTGGGAAAAATTCAGATGTTGTGTTACCAGGAAGATTCATAATAGGAAATATTTAGGCAATTCTCCATACGGCTGTTGTGTTTGCAGTAAGAGCTTCACCAATGTTAAGGATTTAAGAAATCATCTCGAATACCATAAGATTATCTTGAAGCCTATTAATTATGTGTATGATCTTACTTCTGACTTATCAGTTAGATATTCCCCTACTACCTCTTCCCATGTGGTTTTGAAGGATTTCAAGATATTCAGTACTTTACTTGAATTAGAAGTTAAAAAAATATCATCAGTACAGTGTGGTGATGATAGCAGAAGAAATGTTGTATATGATGTTCTTAGAAACGTACTTCCAAAGTCTATGGAAATTCTTGTTGAAATTTCCGAGAATGAAGGTTGTGATGACAGATTTTGCAAAGCTACTGGTAAAGGTTTTCTGAATATAAGAGAGAGCTCGGTGAATAATGAAAATGAAAAAACTCTGGAGATGAGTAGTAGCATTGAGAAAGTTACAAAAAACTTGCATGATGAAGTGTGGGTGAACACTGGTATTATAAATGTTATCCATACCGGTGGTGACTATGATAAAAATTCTGAAGCTCCAATGGAAGATACGGATTGTATTTCTCAAGAAGCTCCAGATGCTGAGGACACTGAACTCATAGATTTTGAGAATGTATCCAAAGATGAAAATTGTTTGCAGTGTGAGTTTTGTTGTGAACTTTATACATTTCACTTCAGATACAGAGAGTTTTTCAGTTCAAAAGATCCATTGAAGTGCCTTTATTGTTCAAAATGCTTTGACATTATATTAAGCAAAAAGCTTCACATAAAATCAC
The DNA here is from genome assembly GCA_037179515.1 of Halocaridina rubra. Lineage (NCBI taxonomy): Eukaryota > Metazoa > Arthropoda > Malacostraca > Decapoda > Atyidae > Halocaridina > Halocaridina rubra. Next base: position 48,488 of record JAXCGZ010015645.1, on the reverse strand, counting down.
ATTTGGGCAAATCACCATATGGTTGTTGCATGTGTTGGAAAAGTTTCACCTCTGTTATTCAACTGAAGAATCACCTGAAGGGTCATGATGCGCCCACAGTCAAACCTACTCGGTGCATGTATAAGATTACTTCTGATGTGTCACTTAGGTACTCTCCTACTGTTACTCCTCATTTGTTTGATAAGGATTGCAAAAATTGGATCCACAAAGTAAAACAGTTGATTGGTAGAAAGAAATTATCTCCGAAAAGAGCGGAGGCAGAAGTCATTGAAATGGTAGATATTGAGAGATGTACATTTAATAGAGGTTTTGTAGAGAGTTTGGATGAACACAATTCTAAAAGAAAAGTTGTTAAAATCTGTAAACGTGACAATAGCTTAATAGAAATGGAAGGCACATCTAGAAAGCAGAATCGTTTAGATGAATTTAAAAAGGTATTTGGTAGTGCTAAAAGAATCACTCGTAATTATGGAGTTTTTGAAAGACATGTAATCACAAAAAAACGGGATATTATGGACATTAGTGATGAAGACTCGGAAGACTTGAATCATATCGTTGATAAATTTTCTCCCATTGTAAATGTTGATGTTGATGGAGAAAGTGATGATGATGTTAGTTTGAGAAATAGTGTGGACATGTCAGTAGATAGAGAAAGCAGTTGCAGTTTGGATGGATCTACAGAGAGTGACAATAGCAAAGATATCTTACCTGAAAATGAAGACAATAACCCAGTGGAAAAGGGCAGTAGTGTGGAGAGAGTACATTTTGATGCAAATTTAAATGCTGCAGATGAAAGGCATGAATCCTACTCACAGAATTTTTCTTTGTTAGAGCATGCACATGGTATGGGTAAAACTGATCATGGGAACTCCTCATTAAATGCTAGAGAGAAAGAGAGTGAAGCAAGGCAGTATTTGAATCATGATATAACGAAAACTCGGTTAAGGGAGCAGTTGTTTAATTGTGTTACATCTTGTGATATTGCTAAAGTAATCTCATATTATATGACGGATGACCCAAGTGTTCAAAGTGTTCTTGATTGTCTGGATAGAGAGAAGGCATCCATGGAAACAATTCTTAAGAAGCTGGGGTTTTGTTTAGATTCATCAACATCTATTGAAGATGACGTGATTGAGAGACCACCAGCTCACAATGCAGATGTTTTTGAAGAGTTGGCAGATCAACAGATAGTACAAGAGCAAGTTACCCGAATGTCATATGGAAGCATACTGAATAAGCTAGATGATTCCAAGTTTTGGTGTAATTACTGTGCTTCTTCATTCTTAGAAGAAGACAAATATAAGAAGCATATGAGTTTAGAAAGTACTAAAACTAGTATCCTTTTAATGCCGGGAGGTAGTGGGTCGTTCCCTTGTTCTTCATGCAGTAAAGTTTTAAAAAGTCGACTACAAAGGGTAAATCATCTTAGAATTCATTTTTCTAACAAGTTAAGAAGGTGTCTTTTCTGCAGCACACATTTTGACACCATCAGCCAACTCTCAAATCATTTGGCAACTCACCCGGATCTAAAAGAGCTTTTGTATCATTGCAAGGCGTGTAATAGATATTTCTCGTGTGAAAATAACTTCAAAAGACACAAACAGCGAGTTCACAATGCCTGTAGACCTCATGTGTGCGAAATCTGTGGGAAACATTTTTTCCGTAAAACCACATTTGCCATGCATGCAAAGGGGCACATTCGGAATAAATGGAGAAAAAGTCTTATAGATATGGATTTGTATAAACCTCGAAAAAATCAAATAAGGAAATTCCTTTAAAGATATTGTCACTCATACATGTCCTATATTCGTGTTCATGCCAAAAAGTTGTTTGTATAAATTATTGAATATTCATGAACTGAAATCATTTCTCCTTTTTTTTTTTTCTTTACCACTTTAGTTTTAAGTGAGGTAAAACTTATTGATGACAGTGTTAAATATTGAGTTAACTGAATATTCCATATATTCAACTGCTCTGGCATTCTATTTAAGGTTAATTTTTACATTCTCAACTTGATAACCTAACAAAGCAATTTTTTTCTGTTATTGAATTTCTTTCTATGTTTAGATGCCTCTTTTATTTTGTATTGTTTTTCCTCAGGAAGATTTGCATAGTTGTTATGGAAAAAATATTTTATTGTGAAATTTTCTCATTATGAAGTTTTGTATTGAAATAAAGGAAATATAAATTATAAGAGAAAAACAATGTTCAATTTCCTGTTTTAGTTTCTAAAAATCTTGAGAATTTCTCTGGAAATATTTGTATTTGTGCTTTGAAGTCCTCATTGTTTTTTAAGTTGCGACTGTAAGTTTTAATGAAATACATGTTATGCAGTATTATAAATATGTTCAGTGATTTTAGATATATGAAGTTGCCAAAGTCATATATTTTTTCTTTTCATTCTGATAATATATGAATTAAGGATCGTCTTTTCTTATTTGCGGTATCCCGAACGCATTTACTTTTAACTGACACTACTTATTCGTCATTTCTATTTTCGGGGAAGAGTACTGTTTTTTTTGTGTTGGTCTTGCACTTGTAGTAAATGTAATGTTATATAATGCAGTACTGTTATATGTATTATATTTGCTTTCTCGGTGTTTTGTGTGCCTTCTTCCCCACTTGACAACATAGACACACATCTCACCACCTTGGAAACTTTCGAACCACCAAGGTGATAAAACAAACCGAGAGGTATAACCTCTAACCTACGGGCCGTTCTTTGAACGAGGGCCCGTGCCAACACAAGGTTGGCTTTAACCTCAAACAACAACAACAACATGGCTGAATATACTCATTGTTATATTAAAAGTAGCCGAGGTCTTGAATGTGGGTGTGCTTGGTGAGTGTTGGCATACCCACCATAGATATAAAATTTATCATAAGTGTTAAGCCCAGTCCTCTTAGTCAAGGTGATTTGAGTTTTATAGCTATATCTGCTAGCACTATTGCCAAATCCATTGCCCAGATGTTGCAAACCTGTAAAATTATGTAAACGTTAAATTCAAAGGGAAATTTACGTGCAACCCAGCCAAAGTTGATAGCATTCAATATATATAGCTACAAAGTAGTTGATTTTGTTAGATTGCAACATCTTGGCATTAGATTTGCAACACTGTATATCTGGCTGTAAGAGGCGATGAAACTCGAAATCATCTTGACCTAGATGTGCATGCAAAAACGTGGATTAAGTTTTCTATCCCATTAAGATAGGTTATGGGAGTTTGTTTTAATATAGTTCTGCACGCCTCACAGCTAGTTGTATCATGAAATGGCACTGTTCAGGTGGTGGGATAATGGGAGAGTGACAAAATAAAAACGACATTCCACCAGTCCATGTTCTGTATTCATTTTCATGCTAAAAAAGATTTTATTTAAATTATTTGGATATTCTTGAATTGAAATTTCTTTACTTTTTTCTAATTCTTTTTATTGCATTATATTATGATATAATGTGATCATAATTTGTTTTCACTTTCATTAAAAACAGATTAAGTCGAGTGGAAGTCAAGGGCTGTTGATATAATAATTGTTGTTTAAAATTCTTGACAGGAACTCTTTAGTCTGGAAAGTTGTGTTGCTGTGCTTAGTTTGCATGATTTTTTTTTTTATGCCAGAAATTAACTTTTACCTTAAAAACTAGTTAATTACAGTAGAAAGTTAGGATAATATATTATTGCAGTGTATTCAGTGGAAAGTTGTGATGGTGTGCTCACTCTTAAACAGTTTCATGATTTTCTTGTGGATTTTTTTTATTCCAGTTTGTTAATGTTGAACTTAAATATTATACAATATGCATGCTCTTGAGTTTTCACCATAAAAAATGTGCATTAACGTATTGAGTGAATATTATAACAATAAAATCTCAATTTGGTTTAAAGAATCATTTTGATTAGATGAGTCGAATGCACATTTTCTGCCCTTCTTAGTACTTCCTTCATGGATTGCAGTGTCAGAAAAGACTAACAAATCTCCTTTTACTTTATTGAACAAAGTGTACAGATGCAACTGAAACAAAGGCTCATTGTATGATAGATGCATAGGACAGTTTGCATCTCAAAGAGGGAGAATAAAACTGATGTACAAGTTGTGGCGGTTGTTGCCAAACAGCCCCGAGTCCCTAAGGAAGGCCCATGCCATTACTGGAATTTCCCATAGAGCACTCGAGGAGTATATGTTGTTTTGTTTGTATATTTAGTTGTAAGCTATTGCAGTCTCCCATAATGTGTTTGATTGGATGAGGTGATGTGTTACATCTTGGACAGACATCATTTACAGAGTTATACAGCCTCTTCTGGTCAAGTGGAGTCTTGTCTTCATGGGTGAGGGAAGATTTGGAAGGTGTGAATGTCGGGAGGTTGTGCATGCAGCTGTGTGTTGTCAGTGAGAGACTGGATAGAATGGCTACTAAAATATGTGTGGACATGTTTGCAGAGGCTGGTTTGGTGTTAGCAGGAGAGGAAGATATGCCAGTACAATATTGTGTGTGATACTTTATGGTAGGTGTCGTTTTAATTGCCTCGGTGTATATAGGTATTCTGTAGGTATTGTAGCTGTGCAGCCTGTGATTATTTTTTTGTGCTTTGTTTTGTATAGTCCGTAAGATGATGTGGTTTGTTTCAGTCAGGTTAGAAACTTAAGCAGAGCTTGCATATATCATCATTGAGCATATTTATTGTTTGTATACTTTTGTAATGGTATGGACAAGTGATCTGAGGGTATTGAGTCTTGGCATTAGTGTGTTTGTAGCATGTTTAAATGACTTTGATGACTTATATGTTATACCAAGGATTTTAGGGGTTTGTATGTGTATAAAGGTGATGGCGATAATGGTGAGATGGAATGTAACTGTGTTCTGCAGTTCAATTTGTGAGGAGAGAAATTGTGGTTTGGCTGGGGCTGATTTGAATTCTGTCTGGTAAACAGACAGTAGCATTGGAGGTGGTCTACAGCTGTATTTGCATTTTGATGTGAACCTGTAAGTGCTATGTTTGAGTAGGAAGCTATGTGTACTTGAGGTCAGTGTGGTTTGGCTAAATTGTGCATGTATAGATGATAAAGCTGATCCTTGAAGGCCTCTGTAAAGTTCCTAATGTGTGATGACTTACAGGTAAATAATAAGTGTGTGCACCTGCCTGCAAGGTAGTTGGCCAGCCATCGTTTTGTGTTATTGTGCATATTTTTTTTTATTTTCTTTGTTAAATTATGGCAGATGATGCCATTAATAGCTTTGCTCCTATTTAATGTGACGAGGAGCATGCTATAGTATGGCCTAGCTGAATTAATTCCATCAAAAGTTATTTGTGTCTGATCTGTAAGACAGATGTTTGTGGAGTGTAATGCTGAGTTACCATACTGTGACAGGGTTATGGGAATGTGAAGTGTAAATTATTGCAATTTTAGTTGTTCACCTACTGGAGGGATTACAGAGTAGTGTAATGAGATGATACAAAGAAGATAGCATAGGTTTTTTGTTAGAGTTGGGAAAAATAATGACACCATGCTTCTTGATGTTCGGTATTGTGTTCCATGAGTAGCTATTGTTTGATATGTTATACCTTTTGATCCCAGATGTTTAAGGTGTTTGTTGCTTATATCGTCAGGGCCACAGGCATATGAATGCTTGAGATTGTTAATGATGTGTATTGCCTGATGGTTGGTGAAAGATGTATATTCTGGGTCTGTAAAGAACTATCTCTTGTGTCTGATGACATGTTGTTTGTCAAACTGGGAATAAAGAAGACTGATATGAGAGAATTGTTACATGAGGGAATTTGCCTGTTTTTTGCTTGAAAGTAAAGTGTTTGTTGTGATGGTAACATGTGATTTTGTTGTGTTACTGTTAGATAATGTAATGCTGTGTAGTGTTTAGTGAAGGTTGTTGGTGTTTTTGTGATCAAGCATGTGCAGGTATTTATTCAATATAATGTGTTCTAGTATTTTATTTTATTTGTGTGCTTAGTGTTTCAATTTATTGTGTACTGTCGTGAGTGGGGGGTTTGAAAGTAATTTAGCGTATCGTGGTTTGAAGAGGTCTTATTATTTGGTGTGAAGTTGATGTTGTTTGTTTCTGTTTCCTCTAGGGATATGATTTTTGGATTCATTTTGAAGTATTGTTTTAAAGGACTGTGTTGCACTGCTAATATTTATGATGGAAGTACTGTTTAACTGCAGATTGTTGTTCTGTGTTATTGTTGATAGCTTCCCAGTTTGCATTTTGTAATTGGTGTATGTGTCTGTGGCCAACTGGGAGTGGGCCTTGTTTTGGTGACAGTGTTGAGCTTCGTCGGAAAGCGGACAAATTATGATGACGGGAAGAAAATGCAAGATTTACGGCACTCCTACAGACAGTGTCACGCTTGTGGAGTTGCACTGTCCCCCACCCACAAAAGCTGTACCTAAAACCACCCCACAACCCTGACAGATTCGTCTGTTAGTTCCCAGGATACACCAGTACCTCCTGTGACGTCTCTCCTCCTGCGACTCACAGCACTCCTGTTTTCACGGCTATGCACACAGCTGCTGCTGCTCCTCCTCCAAGGAAACCAGTGCCACAAAACCCATCTACTCTGCAAGCAGATTTGACGTTTCAAGTTTTTCTCCAGTGGCAGAGTAGGTGGCACAACTTTGCTGTCATGATATACTTTCAGAAAAAGTTAAGAGAGAAACAGCTTATACAACTTCGCAAGTGCATCTCCCTTGAGTTACAAGAAGTTCTGGAGCACACACTTGGCATCCCTCCAGACACTTCTCTCACTGTGAACAGAGTACAGTACTCGACTGTTTGCAAGTTTACTTCAAGGATCTCAGGAACGAAGGCATTTGACATAGTTACCTAATTTGATGCAAACAAGCTGACAGTGAGTCTTTCAGCAACTTTTATGTCCACCTCAAAAACCTGGCTGAGGAGGTAGACCTGTGTTCTGGTGATTCCATTACGTGTGCCAAGACAAAATTGAAGATGGTGATCCTGAATGGAGTCCAAGATCAGGACCCTGTACAGCACCTTATCTCTCTCGACGCAGCTGCATCCCTCCACACATTCGTCACATGCTGTAGGTCATTTGAGGCTGCTCATACAACTGCTTCAGCTGTTCACGCCTCAAGTCAAACTACGTGCCATTTCTACATACAAGAAGGAACAACGATGGTAGAAGATGGCCACCTACCAGCATAAACCATTGATGCAGTCTTCATGCCTGTTCTGCAACCACCGATACAGCTTGGGAAGATGCCCTGCAGTTAACGTTACCTGTACCAACTGTGGCTGTAAAAGCCACTGGGCCAGGACCCCTAGATGCCCAGCCAAGGATGTGCAATGCCACGATTGCAATTATACTTGCCACTACAACAGATGTAGCTAAAAAAATGGACGAGGTTCAGGACAGTTCTTTTGGCTCTGGTAGAGCTTCTCCTTCCCCCTGCAAGAAACATAGTAATGGTCATCACGTATGACGCATCGTTAATCGTTACATGCAACACCACCACAATGCACAAGTCAACATCACCTCCGGAAACTGACAAGACCCTTCAGGAGCCTAGCAAGCAACAGCACCCCCTCCTATCTGACAAATACTTTATGAGGCCTTTTGAGTCTGTCTCCGCTGATTTATTTTAGGTTGCAGGGAAATAATTCCTGGTAATTGCAGACAGATTGTCAGGCTGGCCTGTGGTCGTACCCTGCGGACCCAACACAACGACTTCAAGAGTAGTCAAGATGTTCTGCAGATACTTCCGAGAAGTTGGTGTTCCCCTCCACCTCAGGAACGATGGAGGTCTATCGTAACAGTGCTGACTTCCAGAACTTCATGGTACTTTGGGGCATTCGCTATGTGATGTTCTTGCCCCACTATCCTCATTCAAATGGACATGCCGAGGCAGCAGTCAAGTTTGTAAAGCACCCATTAAGAAGATGGCGCCCAATGGAAACATCGACTGCGAGGACTTCAACAGGGGTGTCCTAGAGCTACACAACAACTTCCTATGTCTGCAGGTTGCTATCCCACCCAGTTGCTGTATGGCTGCCCCCTCCACTTCTGTGTCCCGGCCCACCCAGAGTCCTTCTCCAAGGAATGGCAAGCCCGGACCAACGACTGTGAACGCCGAGATGCTACTCGTACCGAACAAGTCTATCGACAGTGATTCCCACGCCCATCCCCTTACCAAGTTGACCATCGGCCAGCGTGTCCGAATTCAAGACCCGACGTTGCCTTGTTGGGACAAGGTTGGAGTAGTAATGGGCTGCGGCAGGTCCATGGATGCCCTCTCGTAGTGTTGATCATGTCCCTGTGGCCCCTTGCTCGGCACTGAAAAGTCCTATAGATAATCCCCCACTACCACATCGTTCACCTCGACTCATGTAAAGGAGAGTCCACTCATATTGGTGCTATGAGCGTGATGGGGGAGGGAGGTGTGGATATATAAATCTTGAGTGGTCCTTTAAGTTGGTAGGCCAATTACATACTCGGCTGTTAGCTAAGGGATTTTTCTGATAGGCAATGACCAGTTCGACTGTTAGAGCCTTAGATCAATATATGATAAGTGTATTCATGGCTTTCGCAATAATTTATCAGCCTCGGATTCTGTCAATCGTGTATTAGCCTCGAACCCTGTCAGTTGTGTATCAGCTTTGGACCCTGTCAGTAATGTATCAGCCTCATACCCTGTTAGTCGTGTATCAGCCTCATACTCTCTTAGTTGTGTATCAGCCTCATTCCCTGTCAGTCGTAGTCGTGCATTAGCCTCTTGTCCTGTTAGTCGTACATCAGCCATAGTAGTGTATCAGCTTCATGCTCTGATAGTCATATATCAGCTTCGTGCCATGTTAGTCACACAAGTCTAGTGCCTCTCGTTTGCCCAGGTGTATAGTCTTTAAATATGTTTATATAATTTCTTGTAATAGACTAAGGTTATAACCGAGTGTTTCCTTCAAAACCTATATCAACAAGTGTTATTTATATTGAAATGGCTTTATGCTGGGTTTTGTACTTTTATTACCAGCGATGTGATTGTGTTGGAGTTTATCAATATAAAATTATCCATTTTCCTGTTGAGAGCACCACCCATGGTAAAATTGGAAGGATTGGTGACATAATTGTGGGCTGTAGGCAATGTACATATTTGTGAGTTTTGTCTGTTGTGTTGCCAGTGCTTAGTTTCATGGGTTGTACTTCTGTGATAGTGTCATTTTGGTGAAGGAGAGATATTGTATGTTTGCTGGTGTCTATAAAGTTAATGGATATGTGTATCAATGTAAAAAGTCCACCACCGCCACAGCTGATCTAGTCTTGTATAATGATGGCAAGGTTATGGAATTTGGGTGTTAAGTGTGTTCTGTGTTGTGTTATTTCCTGTAGGATGGCAGATGCCATTTATTTAAATTGTAGAATGTTGTTGTGCATTAGATGCTGCTTCAGGGGGATTAGGAAGGCATGTAGGAGGCAGTAGAAGTTCTTGGAAGGTTTGGCAGACTGGAGGGATGAGACTTGGAAGGAGTAGGGGTCAGGTTTGAAGGAAAATGTAGGTAGCATTGTGAGCAGATCTTAGTATTTTTGCATTGTTTCATAGTAGCACATGTACAGGTGAAATTGGTCCAGTTTCTCTGTGAGTTGCTGAAGACTTAACCTTTAGTTTATCGCCTTGAAGTGATGGATGTGGAGCTTGATGAACATTTGTATTTGTGATTGCATCCTGAGGTGCTGTCATTGTGTTTGATTAGAAGGAGTCTCCGAGAAATGATTGCAGTAGAGTACTTTCTCTGAGTAGAAAATTTGTGTTATGTATAGAGATGAGGTAATCTCTGGGGTGATTGAGGCCTCTCCAAGGGTTTCATGCTCCATCGGGGGTATGTGTTTATTGTGCCAGTTCGGCCTCTTTTGCTGTTTCTCTGTTTCTCTTCTTGACTTCCTCTTGTGATTCGGAGATCCAGAGGGTAGACCTGCGACTGAGATGCTGCCGCAAGTGAATTAAGAAAGTAAATTACTCTGCGCTTTTATTTTTATATTTATACATTATTTATTATTCTTCTCATTTTGCATTTTTAAGAATATTAGAAATGCAATTTATGTATGGATGACTTTTCATATCATTTGCAGGTTGTATTATGTATAAGAGACTGAAGTTTGTGTGCTCATTTTTGAGTAATACAGTCACTCCACATTTGGACCAAACGGTTGGTTCCACCATTTGCCGCACAAATCAACATTCGCATAAAGTCAGGACCTTTTTTCTAATGTGTTAGTACTTTACATACAACCTGATCCCAACCTTCCATATACTTTATGATTACACGATACATGCTGCTCTGTAAAATAAATATCAAAAGGTGATGCTTATTATTACAGCACAATACTATATTACAGAATTGTAAATTATACCATTGAACGGGTTTACTAAATCTCTACCTGAAAATACGTGTATCATACTAAAATGTTTCCACAACTGTAGTTACTTCTGTGTAATATGAATAATTGTATATGTCCCGTCATATATGTAAAAACATGATTATTATTACTATAATAATTTTTAAAGAAATGTGAAACATATTACTCATTTTGTCTCACGCACTTTGAAATCTCACTCGTCCAGAAACTACGTTAACTCATGAAAAGCAACAATACTTCATTGAGGTAATTTTCATAGGTCGATAAGATAACAGTGAAAACGATGACAGTGACCATAAAGATTGTCTACAATACCAGTGGGATGAAATGACAAGGTTAGTGTTACTGTAGGTCAAAGATGAGACATCAGGCTAACTTGGGCCTTTTGACAGGATGCCAGGATGATCATCTGTGTCATCCTCACCTAACTAGCTGTGGCCTCTGAAGGTGGCGTAAAGTCTGGTGTTGTGGAGATTGATGTCTGCAGATTATTGGGCATGGAAGGAGATTTCACAGTCACGGATTTGTGGTTAATAAAAAACTTTGATATAGGAAGCTTCTTCCTCAATTATCTACTGCAGTGGTTCAGTGCTAGCTGTGACAGCCTAGATGGCATGTATGCTTTGTTCCATCAAAGGGTCCATTTCCTTAAATAAACTCTTAAATTCTTTGGCCATTTGATAAACTTTCAACATCCACACTGTTGATTAAGACTTATTCTCTACTGCTTCCTTTTCTGTTAATGTTTGCATCATATTCTAAATTTCTTCGTCAGTAATAATTTGTTGGTGCTTTTCAGTATGATTTTCAGTCTTCCTTGATCGAGTCAGTGAATTTTGATGCCTACAAAATCTTTCCTACTTCGACAATAATTGTAAGGAAGCCTTTGAAGTGGTTAAACTTTCACTCCATAATGCCTTCCAGCAGGCATTGACTGTCTCAGACTTTAGGGACTGAATTTCCTTAGCAATAAACTCCATTGTATCTGCAATTGTGAAGTTCTTCCCTAAATTGTTGAGCAGCAAGTATAGTGCAAATACTGGCAAAGGTGATGCAAGTATACATCACCTTCACACACTTTCTGATGTCTTGGTAAACTTTCTGCAGCAGTAATGTCATATTTGCAGTGATGAAATGAACAACATTGTGTTCATCATTATATTTCCTTTCGGGATGACCTTTTAACATTATTGATAATATGAATGACACCCCCCTTCTTCTCGAGGTATATTTTGACCTTTTATATAATGCAGTGATAGAACTAATCAAGAAAAAGAATAGCCATCAACTAAGCTTTCTTATTATATTGCCTGAACATAGGTAACAGATCTTTATATGTATTCGGAAGTGCACACAATCTTTTTGGCTTGTACAAGAGGCGAGACTTGATCATATGGCCTGCAGTGTTGCCACACACCACCAGAGGAAGATGATCCTTATAATCTATATACCCTGGGGACTGCTTGTACATGAGACTTGGCATTTTATATCAGTAAAAACCCGTTACATTACATTTACAGACTTACTTGAAGGTAACCTATTTATTTATTTTTTTTTTTTGGGGGGGGGGAGGTATTACAGTGCATTCAGTAAAGTGATCTCAGGTGTCCTTCTTGGTAGTATTCTTGGCCCCTGTTTACTAATGTATAATTTTGATTATGCTATCTTAATTGCTGTTGTTTCATCCCCGAACATGTGACTAGCTGTTGCTGAGACTCTAAAATAGAGATCTTTATAAAATTCGTGCTTGATGCAAGGTGTGGGGCATAAAGTTAAAAACTAATAATACACAAAATATGATAATAAGCAGTTCCAGAAATCTTGACACTCCACATGCCAATCTTTTTAATGATAATGTTCATTTAATATTTTGTAATTCGATCAAGATACTGAATGTAACTTTTGAAAGTAAGTTGATTTTCAAACGAGATGTTTGTTGTATATCTTCCTCATTTGCACAAGATATTGATGTCTTGAGGAGGCCTATGAAAATTTTTGATGGCAAAGCTGTTATGATGCATTGTTTTAATTCTTTCATACTTGCTAGTCTGGAATACTGTTCCCCTGTTTGGTCATCGGCTGTAAAATCTCTTCTTAGATTATTGACACTTCACATGCCAATATTTTTAATGATAATCTTCCTTTCTTATTTTGTAATTCGATCAAGATACTGAGGGTAACTTTTGAAAGTAAGTTGATTTTCAAACAAGATGTTTGTTGTATGTCTTCCTCATTTGCACACGATATTGGTGTCTTGAGGAGGTCTATGAAAAATTTTGATGGCAAAGCTGTTATGTTGCATTGTTAGAACTTTATACTTGCTAGTCAGGAATACTGCTTCCCTGTTTGGTCATCGGCTATAATATCTCTTCTTAGATTATTTGATAAACTCTTGCGCTCACTTAAACTTCTTATTTCTGAATTAAGCGCCCAGTTTTGAACAAGACACGCTGTGTAATATTTATTACAGTGTTAATGGTCATGGCATCTTACACTATCATCAATGCAGCTAATACCAGTAGGTGTAAATTTTCTTATGTTAGCTTTAATACCAATCAGTATGAGTGGTTTTATTCCAGCTACTAGGAAGTGGAATGAATTGCCCAAGCCATATTGTTGAATCATTGGAGCCTCAGAAGTCCAAGCTAGACACAATTAAAGTATGAAGCAGACTTTGATGTTGAATTTCCATATTATAGTTAAATAATGCCAGTATTGCAATACTGTACTGAATTTTACGGTTTTACATAATTGTATTTATTCTTCTCTTTCCATTTTCTCACCAAGTTGTTGGTGTTCCCTTTGCTGCCTGGCCAAACAGCTCGGCATCACTAAGGAAGGCCACTGCCAATCCCGGGCTATCCTACCGAGCTCTCAGAGAGTGTATGTTGTGTTATTGGTGCTTGTAGTTGTACCCTTCACATCTGACAAATCATTACACTCTCCATTTCTGTTTCTCTTTATTTTATATATTCTTCAGACCTGATTAGGGCTGTTTTATCTTATTATTTTTTGGCCCGTTCTGGTGTCACAATCATAAAAAAAAAAAATATACAGTGTAGTTTTCCATGATATTTTTCCTGGGTTGTTCTCATTGTCTCATGCTGGAAGGAGTCGCCGAGTAATGACCACTAGTCATTTGTGTGTGTAGAAAAAATTGGGGCTCTTGCAGTGAGAGATGAGGTAATCGCCTTCATGACAAACTCCCAGGTTATCGTGCCCTATGAGGGGCAGAGGTTGGTTGTGGCAGTTTGGCTCTTTTGGTGCTCCTCTTTTGAGTTGCAGCTCCAGAAGGTGAACCTACTCCGAAGACACTACTACTGCAGGTCTTCCTCACCAAGTTCCTTTCCCTGTTGGAGCCATCTTGGTTATACTCTTGAACCTTTTCCAACGGGGCTTGTTGCTTGGCCTGCGATGATGATAATAACCGTCCGAACTTGTAAATTAGCCTACTCTATAGAAAGGGACGCAAATATGCTGTCTAGGTACAACTGTTCTAAACAAAATGGAATCATCATTGGTAGCATAGGAATAGATGAAGGAGGGGCAGCATAGTTTCTGTGATGTGAAATGTCCACCCCCATTGCCCATAGAGTCTGTAAAACAGATCACCAGTGTGAACATATGGATGGAACACTTAGTTCTGTCTCTTCTTTTGAAAGTGATTTAACTTCAATTTATGCGAGAGAAACTTAAAGGGATGCGTGGCGATACACAAAGTGAGTTTTGCCAATGCATTGGTTCAGTGCTATTTCATGTAAAGGAATGTGACAATTAAAACTAGCAAATCAATAAAAATATTTGCTTCGTATGAAGTTAAAATGTAACTTATCTTCAGAAGGAAATTTAAACTACTACTTGATAAACAATACCTTGTTATTCCTGTTATACATAAACATTTCATGCAAATATTTTACCAGTAAATACACACTATTACTTCATATAATTTCGCTCATGTACAATTCTGTTAAAGGCACATAAGTAGACACAATGGAATAGTTTTTTAAATCACTGCTTTAAAATAGTCTTCTTTACAGTATTAAATTATAACAATCTTACTAAAACTTTATTACGAATATATACTGTATGTAATTTTGAAAAACATTTTTGCATACAATAACCATAATTACAATGTAGGTATTAGAACACAGGCACTTTATATTAAAATTTATTGTAAAATTTTGCGCAGTTGGTTCATTTTGCGCCGAATTTGTCTAAAAACAAGAGAAGATAGTTACAAGAATAGAGTTTATTTGTGAAACAAAATTACCTGACTAGACGTCCTTATTGTATTCGTGTCCCAAAACTGTCACTAGTCATTATTATGGTTCTAAAATATTCTCTTGAACAATATATTTTATTTTTACTTTAAAGAGCAACACACACTAGTTATAATGATACAACTGTAAGATATCAAATTTATAGAATTAAGCATTTTAGTTTTGAAACTTTAACTACTGAATAATTATAATAAGAATTTGCCAATCTCTTTTGTTATCGAAAATTACTTCATAAAGTTTTCTCATACAAAAATATAATACTGTAAAAAATAATATAAAGAACTCATGTATGCAGATTAGTAGTTGAATATTACCTTAATATACTGCATTATGCATCCAATATGTAGAGTAAGACTTTTTTTTAACTAGTGCTTAATTTTTTCCCCTCTTGTATTTTTCCGGTATCGATATGTCTTTTATCCAGAACCTAATTTTTTCCCTCTTGATTTTTTTTTCAACATGAAGGCATATCCTTCTGAAACCAGCAGGGTGGCCATAGTTAAACCAAACAGGAAGGCAGCTGGACATCCTCATTGCTTTTAGGAGCTATTTTGTGGTAAGGAATTAATGGATGGAGCAAAGGAATTGCCAGTCCTTTGCTACCTCGATAAATGTAGGTCTTAAATTTCCAAATAGGGCTTCAGATAATTCCAACTGTTTTAATCTGAAAGAAAATCTTGAAATTTATGAGAAAACTAGGTTGAAACCACACAAATTTCATAGGATTCAATTTCTGTAAGCACATCATTCTAAATGTACTTTAGAAATCTTTTAACCCTCTGTTACAATAGCAATAAGAAAGTAATGAAATACAATTGCTAAGTTGTTTTAGCAGTAGAACTTTTTGGCTTTTGTAACTGCAGAACTATGTGGCTTTTCATGTGGTAAGTCTTAATTGCATCAGAAAATACTGATTGTTAGTAGAAAACGAAAATGTGCATACAAATTTCATATTTCAACCACTTTCTGCTGACAATATATAGGGATTCAGTACCTGAAAACAGTTTAACAATATACTTCTGCAACAAAATTAAAAAATAGTACTCCCTTACTAACTTGCCTATAAAATTTTCTTGAAAATTAGTATGCCATTTCTTCTTTTAAAAGTGGTTGGACTCGTGTTTATTTGAATATTAAATTCAAGATTTTCAATCATATTCACAGACTGGATCAAAATATTAACTGCGTGCTATACTTTCATAAAAACTAAAACTACATTCCCACTATGCAATGGCTATACATATTGTTTTGTCAAAAAAAAAATATTTACAGTTATATACATATGCTACATGTAATATTTAAAGGATATATTCTCAATTATTATAGCCCTCTTGAGTTAGCAATACTAAATAACATATAATTCCCCTCATTGTTATACAGTCAAAGTATTTAAGTATTTGGCGACATGAAATATTTACTACACAAACTCTCAGCATAAAATATTTATTATACTAAAACTTACATTATTGTATATAATTTTATATCTTTATTTGAAGCTGACAAACAAATTGCATTTTTTTTTAAATGTGTATTTTGTCATTCACATAATTTGATATGAGTCTATTTTAAATTGCTACTTATTCTAAAGTTGCTTGTCGATTGCTTAATCTAGATATTTCATTCGGGTACTTTAACCAAAGATGGTTAAATTTTTTAGTACCTCATACATTAACACCATCATACCTGGTATACATTTACGAATCTAAGCATCTATTATCAGAACACTTGGAATCAGCTGAGCTAAGAATATGTATATGCACTATTTAGTCTTTCTGATATATGAAAAGTTCTTTATAGTTTTTCTGGTATTAGAAAAGCTCTATTTCGTCTCTGGTATTTAAAAAGCTATATTGTTTTTCTGGTAATTGAATATCTTGAGAAACTGTAGAAAAGGTAAGGAGTAGGACTGCTGAACTGAACACTAAAAACATCACAGATATCATATCGAACTAACATTGACATTTTAAAACAAAACTTCGGAAGCTCGGATTTCATCATCATGATTAATAAAACGTAGGTAGTCTTACTGTCGTTTGTATTTAGCTTGAAAGCATCCTGAGGGCAGTACTCAAATAAAAATATTATCTACCACTTATGACTGAAATTCATCTGTATAGAAGTCACTGAGGCTCAGAGACATTATATTACAAACAAGATTCTATGTACTTAATTATATATAATTTTCTGTTGTCATTTGGCCCAGTTTTGTCCTGGATACAGCTTCTGCTAGGCAACCTGAAGCTTCTGGAAGTTGTTGGCCATCTCCAGGACTTTGCTATTTCGTGACACTGGTGGACGAGTCTGTAAAGAAGAGTAAATAAGATTGAAAGTCATTCTATGGACATTTTAAACTTCACAATGTATCATACCCAATACAAATGTGTCTCATCATGATAATTAGTGGTTGTTGTTCCCGAAGTTGCCAGGCTGAGCAGCCCATATGCCTAAGGTAGGCTCCTGCCAATCCCAGGCTTTCCCACAGAGTTTATATATATATATATATATATATATATATATATATATATATATATATATATATATATATATATATATATATATATATATATACAGTGATCCTTCGCTGGATCGCGTTTTCACTGTACCACTTTATATATATATATATATATATATATATATATATATATATATATATATATATATATATATAATATATATATATATATATATATATATATATTATATATATATATATATAAATATTAAAATATTAAAAAAAAAAAAAATTCAGTATTTTAATTTTTTTATTGAAAAAATATTTCATTATCTAATTGATAAAAAAAATTTATTTCCCAGCCTACGAATAATAAAACATTAAAAAATAGTAAAAAACATAAATCTGAGTGCATGCCCTTGCTAACCTCAGACCGTGACGGGGCGCGAACCCTCAACCTGACGCCTCAGAGTCGGAGACGCTACCGATTGAGCCACGGCGACTACTAAATTTGGTTCCGGTTTTACGTCACGGACTCCCTTATCAACCAAGGGCTAGGACGGTTGCCTTCTTGCGAAGGACTTGTTTTGGCAGATGTAATCCTTACGCTGAGTGCATGCCCTTGCTAACCTCAGACCGTGACGGGGCGCGAACCCTCGACCTGACGCCTCAGAGTCGGAGACGCTACCGACTGAGCCACGGCGACTACATATACGTACGTACAGTATAACTCACAGTATTGCATCATGCGAAATAGTGTTCGATAGCGTACAATGTATTGGGGTCGCAGCTACGTGAGCTAGCATATATATTTATATTTCCAGTAGTTTCATGATTTTATTGATAAAAAAAACTTATTTCTTAGCCCAAGGATAATAAAACGGTAAAAAACATAAATACTAACAGTATTGCAACATGTAAAATACGATACCGCTATCAGCGTTTCGGACAAAGGCTTCCACCATCTTCCATTGTCTCACCTCACTCGTTCAGTCTAACTCACGTTGTGCTTATTAATACGTTTTGCTTGTGATTTTTTTACTCGCATATTTTAACCTTTGCAATGCCTCCCAAGCATCCTTCATCTTCTAAGGCTTCTTGTAGTGAGCCTAAGCGGCAAAGGAAAATGTTAACCATAACAGATAAGGTAAGTTTACCTATCACGTACATATAAATTTACGTTGCATGCTGTTATTTATAAAGTACAGGGTGGGTTTTTAACAGTGCAGGGAGGGTTTATACAGTAAACGTAAAAATAATTGTAAAATACCTATGTACATGAGTATGTCATAAATTTACACTTGCATGCTGTTATTTATGAAGTAAAGGGTGGTTTGTTAACAGTACAGGGAGGGTTTATACGGTGTAAACGTAAAAATAAATTAAAATATCTATGTACATATAGGCTGATCCTACTCCGCGAATTTCCTGTCGCGCCAGGTCCCGGAACCGAACCCTCGCAATAATGGAAGGAACACTGTATATATGTGTGTGTGTGTGACACCGGGACAGGCAAAACCTGCCCTCATCAATAACGGCCCGGGCACGAGAAAACACCAAGATGAGGGGAAAGAAAAAGGTTAAGACAAGGCAGAGATAAGGTACTGTTACACAAAGGAAAACGACAGACAGTAAAAACAGAGGACCTAGAGATATGGAGGATTATGCCCTGAGATGACGATAGATCTGCTTTTTGAAGGATGACAGGTCATAAGAATTAGGAAAGACAAAAGGAGGAAGAGAGTTCCAGAGTCTGGAGGTAGATGGGAAGAAGCAGTCGCTGCACCGACCAATCTGCGAGCTACAAATCTCCACACAGTTCCTGTGAGATGAGGCCGCTTGGGGTGTGTTACGCGGCCTTGGCGGTGAGAGAGGGATGCAACTCGCCAACTCATCAGATCAGCGATGGAATTAGTAGAGACAGAAAATAGAAAGGGAAGATACCTTGTGAAATAGAGAGAGAATCCAGATTAGAAGTAAGAGAAGGATCATTAATGAGTCTGACTGACTTAGATTCAACCCTATCAAGGAGATAAGTATAAGAAGCAGCACCTCAGATGTGTGAGCAGTGTATTAAGCAGGGGCTGATAAGACCTGACGAAAACAAAACAGAACCCCCAATTTTTTGGATGAAGTCTTAGAAATTTGGAGTATGTGATTCCTCCAAGACAAGTTAAGAGGCTATATGGATTCCTAATATGTTGATAGAATTAAGAGGGTAAATTACATTAGTTTCGAAGACAATAGGGTTACTAGGAGGAAGAGAAGATAAAGAATTTAACTAAATTTTGAGTGCCCCAATCAGATACCTTCTGCAAATCGGAGTTGAGAGTAGAAGAGGTGATACGAGGCTGCTTATGAGTAGCAGATGAAGGTTGTGAAGAAAAGGCAGAGGAGAAGTGAGGGCATATATGGTCATAAGCAGAGCAATCTACCATAATGTGTTTGACTTTAAATAGTGAGGTGTTACATCTTGGAAAGGTATCATAGACGAAGTCGTCAAGTCTCCTCTGATAGCTCAAAAGGGCTGGGTGGTTTCAACATCACAGCCTAGCCAGGTGGACTCTATCTTCCCAGGGAAGGGATGAATTGGAAGGATGGATATCAGGAGGTTGTGCCTGTAGCTACATGTTGTTATTATGTAGCTGTGTGTTGTCGTTGAGTGACTTGATGGATTGGCAAGTTAAGTGGATCTGGAGATGTTTCCTGAGGCTGCTTTGGGGTGGGAGGGGGTAAAGACATGACAGTATTTATTTGTGATAATGTGTGCTAGGTGTTGATGTTCCCGAGTGTGTGTGAGTGTTCTTCCATGTAGTGTAGTGTGGAGTTGGTTTGTGAAGGCTGCAGCAAGTATCTGTTTCTCTATTATGTCTAGATAGTCTTTGACTTTGAATACTTTGGTTTCTTGGTGTAAGTGGTCTGTTAGTGTTGTACATGTGATTATATTTAGTGCTTTGCTTATATAGTATGTAAGGTGTTGTGGTATATTTTGGTGAGGTTAGAAGCCAATACAAGGTTTGCATAAATGACATTGATGCACTGCATGTTATATGTGTATGTATGTGTGTTTGTTTGCATGAGTTAGTTAGGGATGTTTATGGAGAGTTGTATAATGTAGCAATGTTCTGATGTTCAGTGTTACTGTGGATTTGACTGGAGCTGTCTTCAGTCTGTGGTGAACCATACATGTAGTGTCTTGAGGTAGGGCTGGAGGAGGTATGCAGCTATGGATGCATTTTGATGTGTACATGCAAGTGTTATGTCAGTCTGTGTAGGGAGCTGTGCGTACAGGGGGTGAATGGTGGAGTGTGTGTATATCGTGCATATATAGGTTAAAGAGTGCGGGTGTAAAATGAATCTTCGAGGGACTCCATTTGTAAAGTTTCTGATGATTATAACTCGATGGCAAATGATGTGTGCACACCTGCCTTCCAGGTACTTGACCAGCCATCTCTGTGTTTTTGTGCTTGTTAGTTTTTAATATATTATTTGCTTGGTTATGATGAGAATGGCATCATAAGATTTGCCTGTGTTTAATGTGATGAGAAATGTCCCGTGTTGTGGCCTAGATCAGTGTTCTTCAACCTTTTCTAAGTTCATGCACCCTTCCGGGAGCTGTTGAGAACTGCATGTACCCTAACTCAAAAAATCATGTCTTTAAGTATTAGGTGTCTATTTTAAACATAGAAAATAGCTACCCGGTCCTCAATAATTGTGATATAGGTGCTATATGTATAATAAAAGAGTTGTGTATACATTTTGTATTTCTACTTTTATATGCATATGTGCTTTTCAACTCTTCGTGAAAAGTATATATATCAAATTCCTCATACTTTTGCCAACACTTTGGGGCAGCATCGGCCTTTTGGGGGGAATGACAGCTATTATTGAAATAATGCTAGCATCCCCTGGTTTAGATCTTGATCATGTCAGCGCCACTGCATCTTTAACGGAGTTTGGCTACCCCCAAAAATAGGTGATATATTTTTTTAAAGGGTAGGAGTTTAATATACTAATGTACTACATAAATCTGTAATACTGTAATCAATTTATATTAATTTCTTACTTGACACTTCCAGTTTTCTTCCTAAAAGACCTTTTTGTACTGTGCACTCATACACACTGGCCATGTCATGGTGCACCCTGGGGTACACCATGCACCCAGGTTGACTATCACTGGCCTAGATAACTGAAGCCCTCAAAAATTCTTTGTGCCAGGTCTGTAAGAAGGGTGTTTGTAGTGTATTGCTTTGGAAACATGTTGTGACAGAGCTAGGGGAAAGTGAGATGCAATTTGTTGCAGTATTAATTGTTCATTGACAGGTGATAGAAGAGAGTACAGAGTTGTGTAATGGGACGATACAAAGGTCACATAGGGTTTTTGTTGGGTTTGGGGATTATGGTGATGACATACGCTTTAGATTTTGGGTATTGTGTCGTGTGAATAGCTGAAGTTAGATATATTTGTGAATGCTTGTAGGCATTGTGATCCCAGGTTTTTAAGGTATAAGTTGCTTATAGTCAGGACTACATGCAGATGAGTGCTTGAGATTTTTGATGAAGTGCTTTGTCTGATGGATGCTGAAAGATGCATAGTTTTGGTCTGTAGGAAACTGTCTCTTTTGTCCGATAACCTGTCGGTTGTAATGTTGGGGATGAAGTTGACTGACATAAGAGATATGGATGATGAATGTGTTTGCTTGTTGTTTCTTTGAGGGTTTTATGTCTGATTTTGTGATGGCAGCATTCCAGTTTTTAATGTGATGCCATTAAGGGTTTTGTTGTTTCTTAATGATTGTTTTGTGATCAACCAATTGAAAGTGATTATTCCAATTTATTGTTTGTTGTTTTAGTAATTTTTTGTAAATTTGTGTGTTGAGCTCTTGTATTTGTTGTGTAGTGTCCTGTGTGTGGAGTGTTGGAGAGTGTTTTAGTGTATCATGATGTGTGATGGTCTTGAATTTCTGATGTGAATTTGGGGTTGTCATCTCCAGTTACCTCTGTGGATAAGTTTTTAGTCTGCATTAGAATTATTGTATTAAAGGAGTTTTCATAATCGTTTATGTTTGTGGTGGAAGCACTCTGTATATTATTTTTTATTGGTATTATTAGCGAAGGCTTTCCACTTGGCTCTTTTATAATATGTGTGTGTACATGTAGTCATTAGGGGTTGTTCTTGTCTTGGTAGTGATGATGATGGGAAAAAGTGGTCAAAACTCCAGGTTTTGACCACTTTTCATGATCTCATGAGGTTGAGATTTAGTGAACAGATGGCAACATATGAGATGGTAGGAAGTTGGTTTGATGGGAATACAAACACTACCCTACTTACAAGCAACCGAGTTCCGAACATTCACAAATACAAACGAAAATCGACTTATTACCTACCCACGTATCAATGTATGTATTACTGTACTATACTGTATTTTTAAATTATTATTACTGTATGAAAACTCATTAATACTATGTACTTTATGTTTTATGTAGTAGTTAAGTGTCTTTAGTCTAAGTACTGTACAGTACTACATATGTATGTAGTGTACACAACTTACAAAAAATTTTACTTAAGAATGGATTTATGGAACCTATCTCGTTCGTCAGTATTTTGTGTCTGCATGTGTGATGATGAATGTTATTTAAAATGAAAAGGTTGTCTCTCTTATTTTGTTTAACCAGCCCACTTTCCATGTCAGGGGTATCTATAAACCTTGAGGCCATCTTGGTGAGGAAGTCACCAAATGGGATGATGTTTGGTGAGTTGGTGATATGTTGTAACTGTAGGGCATAGTCATTTGGTACTGTGGGGGGACTGTATGTACAGTATTTATGATTGTTATAGCTGACTTGTTGCCAGTGCATACTTTAATTGATTGTATATCCGAGGTAGTATTTTGAGGGGGAGGAGGGATTTTGTATGTGCATTTGTCTATGAAGTTAATGGATTCATTTATCAAGGTGATGAGTCCAGCACTGCAGCCACAGTCTTGTCGAACGGTGGTGCAGTTATGGAATGTGTGTTTTGAATATTTTGTTTTTAATAGCAATGTGTATACTGTATTGTGTTGTTTGAGGAAGTGTTGAATTCTTCTTTTTTGGTGTTAATGTCATTTATGTTAAATTGTAGAATATTGCTGTATGTACTAGGTGCTGCTATAAGGAGGGTTTGGAGGTGGTGTAGGGTAGGGTGAAGCAGAAGGTGAAAGACGTAATTATGATGATGATTAAGGTAATGTTTGGGGTATTGACACTGTTGACGATGTTGGAAGGATGGGCAGATTTCTGGGATGAGGTGTGGAGGAAGAGGGAATTGGGTTTAAAAGATGGTGTAGGGAGCATTGTGACCAGATTCAACTATTTGTATAGTTTCATGTCAGCAAGTGTGAATTAGATCCAGTTTCAGAAAATTAATCCTTTAGGGTGTCATCTGAAAGTGACAGGTGTAGAGCATGTTGGACATACGTATTTGTAGCTGGGTCCTGGATTGCTCTTTATGTTTCCAGATAGGATTCTTCGAGAAATTACCACCAGAAAGTCACATTTTGTTGTAGAAATTTTTTTGTTGTTGTTGTGTGCGATTGTAGTGTCATCTCTCCCTTTCCCACTACATTTCAGCCTCTACAAATATATCCATACCCATTTAACTCACCATTCCCTCAATGACAACACAGCATGCACAACCTCCTGACATCAATCCTTTCGAATCCTCCCTTCCCTGTGAAGATCCACCTGTCCAGACTGCCATGTAGGCACCACCAAGCCCTTCTGAGTTATCAGATGATGGTGGAGGACTCTGTCAAATTTAACTGTCCAGGAAAAAACAAATCACTTCATGCAATCAAACACAATGGGGAAGACTGCACTGTACACAACATACACTCCCTAGAACTACTGGAAAGCAAAAGACCAACAGTGGCCTTCCTTTGGGACTTGGGGCTGTTCACCCAAGCAGTTAAGGGAATGGCTATGACTATATACCACTCGTACATACACCTTGTTGTTTTCTCTTTGCAACCATACCTCACATGCCAGCTTCTTTTCTATCACTGCTGCTGCTCTCACCTCTTAATTCCACCTTTCACTACTTCTGTTTCATCCCTTTCGTCTCATAACACATGATACTTCAACAAACTTCAGTACTTTGTCCCTCCACTTTCTTTTCCACTTCATTCCAAACATTCCTATGATTACTGATATTCACTTTACAATATTTCATTCAGGTCACTGTCTTTCAACACTTTTCCTCCCTCTCATCTTTCCTCACCTTTCATCATCTCTCAATTTTGCTTTTACAAGATTGTGCTCATGCATTCCACAGTAGCTACGCCTCTATTCACCCCCATGGCCACCACTACAAAATCAATTGATCTTTTCAGCCACTCAATATCATGAGCTCTGACCTATGTACACAGTTTTAGTCACCAACTCCCTCTATGTACACATTTCATATCATGCTCTCTCAAATATCATTCCTTGCAAGCACACCATACATCCCAAATACTCCGTCCACTTTTTATTTCCTCTTTGCCTCTCTTCTTACTAAGATCATATACACTAACAAACACCCACACTTCACATCCTACTCCCAATTCTATCTATACAGTCCTTGATGACATTTCTCTCAAATCAATTACAGATCTACACAATATCTCACTCACCAATTGGGCCACTCCTTTTCCTTGCCTCTTGCCTTTCAGACCCCGAACCAGTCACACTACCAAACAGTGCCTCACCTTTTCTTTTCTGTGTTATATCTCTCAGTCCCATCAAATTCTTCTACAAACTTCTACTATCTCCAATTCCCATTTACTCTCACTCAATCCACATCCACACATACTGACATCCAGTTAGAGGGTTCTGGTTGGAGTTTTCCTACAACCTCGTGTGCCTGTACTCTTCATGTGAGAAAAATACAGACGGGGGATTCATAGTCTCATAATACCATCTCATATATTCAACTATTATGACACACCTTGGAACACAGAACACAGGAAGAAAATGCAGAGTAACAGAATGACTAATGGGAGGCAAAGGACGCTCATCATCTCACTTGGAGAAAACTCATAATTCCAGAAAAGAAAGAAGTAAAGATGGAGTAAGAGGAAAAGTGAAAATTAAAGGCTACATTCTCTCTCTGCATGACTTTTGCATAATGGTTTTACTTTAATGTAACTTTAGAGAGGAGTAGTACTAAAAAATACTGTATATAATCGTGCCTTTCAAGCTATGGAAATATTACCATAAGCAGCTGAAATGTATACACCAAACTCTGTTAATAAATTACTATGAGATGATTGATGGTTAGTACAAACACTAAGTTCTTTCAGTATTGCTCATGCAAACTGGTAATGAGAAATAAAAGAGTATGCTGAACAGTATATTTAGGGCTGGATGCATTATCTTTATAAACAAAAGAGTGAGTCAATGTAGGAAACTCATATAAGTTATTGGTAAATTGTTCCAATATGAAAAAAGAATATACTTGGGTAGTTGAAAAACTTGTAAAAACTCATATTGCATACTGAAAATGTGTACTCAATAAAATTCAAGAGACTAAGACATCAATGCCTGTATGGTTTGATAAATAATTTTCAAAAGGATTAAATGAGTGAAAAATCCAAGATATACAGCTAACTCAAAATTAGATTTGCACTCTTAAGTACACCCAGTTCTTGGAATAATGCGAAGATAGGTTCTCAGAAGTGACGTGTAATGTAAAAATCGCGTAATGTAACAAGTCATTTTCCACAAGAAACAATGATCATGGGCATAGATACGTTTCACTTGAACGACTGAATCAGATGAGCTCACCACAACACCTCGTACCATTCTCCAACACTCGCTTCCATCCCTAGTGACAAAGTTATCGTACAGAAACGCTGATTATCTAAGTCAAATTGATGTAAAATGCAACACAATGAAAGGATATCAAAACATCGTCATTTATGACATTATTTTACTAAGAATACTTAAATAAAAGGGCAAATTTTTGCTGTTTATAGTTTAGATAGAGCAATTTCCTTTTACATCTGGCACCAGCACACGTAAAATTGCCAGAAATGAGTAAAGTAGAAAATCATCTTCACACCCTCCCCACCTCCCAACCCAGGGTGTACCCTTAAAGGGCGACTGACTCAGATGAGATCACAACACCTCATACCACTCTTCCAACACTTGCTTCCATCCCTAGTGACGAAGTTAACGTATAGAAACGCTGATTATCAAAGTCAAATTGATGTAAAATGCAACACAACAAAAGGATATCAAAACCTCGTCATTTATTACATTATTTTACTATGAATACTTACATAAAAGGGCAATTTTTTGCTGTTTATAGTTTAGATAGAGCCCTTTCCTTTTACACCTGGCACCAGCACCCGTTAAAGTTGCCAGAAAATCGTCCCCCCCTCCCTCCCCAACCCAGGGTGTCCCTTTAATTCCCATGTATACATATGCACATGGCAGCAAGGTGGGAAAGTGCCTCCAAGGCAGTTACCTTTTTACTAAAATTAAAATTTATTTTCGAATTTTTTGCGTGGGTGTTATTTGTGTATTTCGCATTATTTTTACTATTATATTTTGGGGGCGTTATTCCAATTTCGCAGATTTTAAAAATGCGTAAAAAGCGAGCCGAGTGTATAAGTAAAATTAAATTCACAATTACATTCAATATTGTTCATGTTCGTTGTTACATCACCACAAGCCTATCAATATTTATAATGGCATTATGCAAATATTTATTTAAAACCTAGTCATTAATAATGGAACAAAATGGATAGTGCTTTGCCCAGAATGTTTTTAAGATAAAAAATGAGACTGACATGGTTTTTATTTCTTGATTAAAAATTGCTTCAACTTCTCATCAGAACCAGCCACTTGAACACTGTCAACAGTAATTATTAATTGAATCACCTCCTATTCTCTTCTCCTCCAACTAACTTAATTCCAAAACCTCAACCTAGCATTCTTGCATCTACTTCCTTAAAAGCTCTGTCCTCACACACTAAACAATCCTGGCAACATCACACAACCTTATATTCAGCTCAAACCAATCACTATCACTTTTCCCAACTCAAACGCCTCTAGTACTCATATAAAATCTGTTCCATACATAAGCAACGTGCTGCACAATTCTCTATCATCAATATCATACGCTTTCTCAAAGTCCATGAACGCTAAAACATTCTTGATCTTTTCTGAATATTTCTCACACACCACTCTTACCATACATTTGACCCTTGCAGCATCTTCCTCTACTGAACCCAAGTTGTTTTTTCCCTCTCATTTCCTCTTAATACTTTCAATCAACACTTGCCCATACACCTTGACTGCCACATTCAGAGTAAAAATACCTCAATTACGTATACAGTATTCATAGTTATTTCCCTTCCCTTTACACATTGAGACTTCATATTCACTCCAATCATTTGTGACAGACCCTTCATACCATGAAACATACTTACTTAGCTTCTTTGTATAAATTACATTCACATGAGGTCATGACTATAACTGCATGCCAGAGAATTTAAAACACATGTTTAAACAATCTTCATGGAAACCGCAAGCTAGCTTCAGTCTCAGAAATATTAATTAATTAAAAAAAAAAAAGTATCCCCCAAAGGATGCAAAGCTACAGAGTGAACATATATACAACTGAAGTTAGGCTCATTTCATGATCTAGTTGATTCCACCAGTGACCAACATTCAACCTAGGTAATCAAAAGCTAGGAGACAACAGGTTGCACAACCATCTCTTTTACACCCTCATATGACTGCACAAAGTTTTTTTCGTAGTGAATCGATTAAGAAAACTTGTAGGAATGGCTACTTAATGTGAGACTAGTTAGGCACACTCTGGTACTCAAAAAACTTTTAACAAAAAATACTACATTACCTCAATTATTATTTCTTCTGCATCTGGAGTTTTAGTTTGCTTAAGTCTCCCTTCTCGTCGTTGTCTTACTAGCACCCTCCAGTCATCTGCAGCTTGCACAGGTGTTCCTTGTTCTGATTTTGCACTAGTACTGCCAATGGTACTGGAGTTCAGATCTATATTTGTATTCACTACAGAGGGAGAAGTACTCGTGTCAGATTCAACAGGTGCAGGTTGCGTACGTACTGTTATGGTAAAGGAAGGGACAGTAGTGCGTGTCTCTGTAACTGACAGTCCATTTTTGGGTGAACATGAAGATACTGAACCAGTTGCTGAGCTTACTGAAGAAATTGTTGGACCAGACTGGGACACGGTATGTGGAGGTGTACTCTGTACAGGCATAGCAGAAATTTGCTGACAATCCTTGCTGCCACTCATGAATCTACGGCGTGCCGCACCAATATCAAGCGGTGAAACTTCAACAGGATCCTGATTTTCTTCTTTCTTATGGGACGTTTTATGCCCTTCTAAATCATTTTGATTTAAAGGACTAGTAGAAAGTTTCCTTGGCTGCATTACCGAGACACTGAAATGAGCTACTGGCTGGGAAAGTTGCGTCTCTCCATCGTTTTGTTGACGAGGTGGCCAAACAATCCCAGTTCCAGTCCGAGGAGGTTTTAAAGGTGTAGAACTGACTGTTGGAATAGAAGAACTCTCCATTTCGTCTCCACTTCCACTCTCTCCACTGGGAGTAATATTAACATTATTAAATTTGTTGCTTATGATTTTACTAGTAATGCCACCTTGGGATACATTCGTTACTGATGCAGACTCGGAGGGCATGTGCACTTCAGGAGCTGCGTTACTTGGACGTGATACTGACACCTGTCCTAGTGAAGAAGAGACTTTGACATGACTGTGGGAAACATTACTGGTAGGACTTTGTGATGTACCACTAGTAGTGGTTGATGCAATGCTGGAATTAACACTACTGCTACCAGTTGAAACAACAAGCACCCCTGGTTTCTGGGGATGTGCTGAATTTTGAGGACTGCTAACACTAACAGGTGGGGGACAGAATGCTAGAGTTGGGTTACCTACAGATTTTCTGTTGTAAGATATGGCATTTATGCTAGATTTGGGTATTCCCTGGATTGAAGACTGCGCTGAAGATATTATTGTTGACTGAATGCCTGCAGTGTGCATTGAAACAGCATTCACACTATCTGAAGCTTTTGTTGATATAACGGTAACTTCTGAAATTTCACTTGATGCTTCAATATTATCATCATCAGAATCAGAATCATAGGACTGAAGCGCCTCTTTGTCGGTATCTTTCACCTTGAAGGAACGTCGAGCAAAAACTTTAAAAAGCTCAGGTTGATCACTCTTCTGTGGGGATGGTGTTGTCTGGCTTGTCACAGAGTTAGCACGTTCCATGACGGGCGCTCTCTCAGAAACCAGAGGTTTCCTTAAAATGACTCGATCTACTGTAGCCTCAGGAGAAGAGCCTTCAACACCAGAATCATGATCTTTTTTGTCCAGATTAATTGCAGTTGGTGAAATATCTCTGAATACATTCTTACCTGCTCTACTATTACTTTTCTTTAGGCTAGATATTTCTGATTTGTTGTCTGACATCCCATGTACAGGCTCAATTTTAACATTATTAGAGGCATCAGAAACAGTCTTCTCAAGAATAGTAACCCCTGATGCATCAATATCTGCTTGCAAAATAGATGCATCTGGAACTTTCATCTCAGTTTTACTAGATTTATCGTGATCAGTATCGTATATGACAGAATGACCTTTACTTTCTACTTTGTTCAGTTGAATACGCATAAATTCAGGAACTGGTGAAGGCTCTGGTTCACGAGAAAGAAGTCGCTTCAAACTGGATTCTTTTTTGAGAGATCTTCGATGCAAGGAAGTGGTTTCTACTTCTATATCATCTGTTCCTAGGGATTTCAATTCTCCTTCTGTATCCATTTTCTGAGGAGTAGAGGGTGATTTTGTATTTTCTACATATCCTTCATCTAGTTTTTCTTCATTGACAATGCCTTTGGCTGCTTCTCTCTCATCAGACATTTTCTTACTGGAATATTCGGTTATATCAATTTCTTTGGCTGAGGTGGAACGACCATAATCAACAGAAAAACCTACATGAGACACACTTGAAGATTTTCTCAAGTGGTCATCTGATTCCCGAGACTGTAATGTCATACTTGAATCTAATGACAGAGGTCCCGAATTGACATCGTGGGTACCGTGCACTTGCTCACGGTTAGCCGTTTGGTGATCTTGATGTCTGTGTTTGAACACCCTATACTGGGGCTGAGGATGCTGGCGAATAAATACCCCTGGAATAGATGTATTTGTTAAGGAATCAATGGAGGAATGGTTGACTGAATAAGCTTCTAAAAATGGTATACCAGAAGAGGTATTCCGTGCAGATGTCTTTGTATCACCATCTAGGCTTTCCATAGATGCTGCCTTTTTAGCCGACACATCAGTTTCTTCACCTTTTGACTTACTTATATTCTTTGCATTACCTTCTTGTGAGCTTACAGTACCCTGAACCTCTCTGAAGCTTTTTACTTTCCTTACTCCTTCAAGAGGACGAGAAGCACGATCCTCGTACGATGACATACGGAACAAATTTGTTGGTGCAGGAGTTGTACTTTCAAGTCGTCCTTCAACGCTAGATGATCTTGGGGTCTGAGGAGAGGATGGTGGAGGCTCTTTAGTCACTACTTCTCGGCTGGGCTCTCTTACACGACCACTGGGTGGTAAGGGATGTGACTCTTGACGTGTTTTGGCAGAAGGTCTTCCCAAAACAGGGAAGCGTGAGCCCGAAGAATCTCTCCTCTTTTCTCTGGATGTTCGTTGATCTGCGCCTCGTCTCATAGGACTGACGCTGTTTTCCCTACTATCTTCGCCACTACCCCTTGACCTCCTCCTTCCTGAACGAACACTTCCAAAGATCCTCTGAAGTAATGGTTCATCACGTTTCTCTTCTTTTTCCTTAGTCTCTAAGTCCCGATTGTCTGAGCTCTCTGGCTTGCTTTGTTCATCTGTAAAAGGAGAAAATTTTTAGAGTATTATCTTACAAAGCTTTTAATCTTTACTGTTTATATAACATTCAATATGTCTATTAAGGCTGATAAGTACATAAGGTTATGCCAATATTAGACCTCTTATGAGTAAATATTCAAAAACACATCAGCTCTATATAATCATGAAATCTTTATAAACCTTAATTAAAGATATATATGATATCCTAATCGGACATTAGCCCCTAAACCAGCATAGACGAAATAATTCGATTTTACCAAAATTTTATTTTCAGTCACTGACGAGCTAACTCGGCAAAAAGGCAACCAGCTAGAAACGAGTTTATTTGGCTTTTCTGTGCCTTTCTGAGCCTAAAACGAGTATTCTTGGTGACTCTTACATTTGGCAGTTGTGCACGTCTCTTTTGCTTGGCACATTCCCATTCAATTTTTCCCCTTTTTCTGCAAATTATACCCAAGATCTCTTGCTGTGGGGAACAAAGTGATTCTGAACTTTCTTTTAGAAGCTTAGATACATCTGATGAAAGTGAAAATAGGACAGATAATTATTTTTCTTCAAGTGAAGATAGTGAAGAGGAGGAGGATAGTAGATATTGGTGTCGCCATGTGGTGTCATTCATTTCTATTAGTAAAATATAGTAATTTCTGCTTTTGATTTGTTAGTAAAATTAATGAAAATAGAAAACTAATTTAGTTTCTTCATTCCTTTTATATTTGGTCATGAAGATATTTAAAAAGAATGGTAAATATATAGTAAACAATATGATATATGGGAAAACGATTTCACTCGTCTTTGCCGAAAATAGCAATTACAAATTAAGATTTCATGCATGAAAACAAAAATATATAAATACCATAATCAACATTAAAAATACTATATTAAAAGACAATAAAAAAAATTCATCCGAAAATTAAAAAAAATTGCCAGTTAAGGGGTTAAAAAGCTAATAGATAAAAGAAATGTGTAGGGGATCTATAGTTTGGATTTACCAAGTATATGAACGAAAGGTAGGCAAATGAAGAGAATTGAAGGGGTGGGTGATGCCCTCTCTATAAAAGGCCTTAAAATGCAGAAGGGCGAGGTGCGTGAAAGAGATAGAGGTAGGTGCCCCCTTGACAACTATCAAGGCCAAAATGGTAAACCAAGGAAATATGAGGCCTAGTTCTGGAATGTAGCATATGACAAAAGCATGATCTTGTTCAATACATAAGGAATGCCAAACTTTGACTGATATCATGTGTAGTATTAGCGATATGGATATAAATGAGAGGGACATCAGCAAATAATATTAATAACTAAAGCAAACATAAACGTTACCAGTAATTGGTGGTGCAATCACAGTCTCATGAGTAGGTACTGCAGAAACGACTGGTTTTGGTACAGCTGCATTTCGACTACTGGATTCTTCATTGACTTCAGGTGTAGCAGGTAAACTCATCTGTCCCCCAATCTGTAATAATAGATGATGATCATCATGTGAATACTTAACATATTTGGGCGGGTTAAATTTGATCAGTAAATATTAACCAAAACAGCTACTTATGTACTTGCTTGCTTTTACTTTACTGACAAGGTACTTAATGCTAACCATAACTAGTTATTAATACTTAACTTATTTTAAAAGCTTAAAACAAATTTGGTGGAAAAAGAAACACCACTAGACTTACTGCACCTAACATCAATGACACTATAAATGTACAGACACTCCCAACTTATGAACGAGTTAAGTTCCAGAAGTCCGTTTGTAGGAAGAATTGTTTGTAAGTTGCTCCAAGGTAAAAGAAATACAGTACTGTACAATAAATACATATGCAGTACTTAGGCTAAAGACACTACATAAAACATAAAGTATGCAGTATTAATGAATTTTCATATGTTCAGAAGTTGAAATTTTGTATGTATAGAGGACTGCTATTATTACGCAAGGTTCCATGATCCTTTGTTTCAGATATCCCTGCTGAAGAGAGTGATAGAGAAATTTTTCTCCCAAAAAGTTAATAGCTTTACTCCAGAAAAGTCTTCAACACTGAAGTACCTTTTGCCTTGG
The DNA here is from genome assembly GCA_037179515.1 of Halocaridina rubra. Taxonomy (NCBI): domain Eukaryota; kingdom Metazoa; phylum Arthropoda; class Malacostraca; order Decapoda; family Atyidae; genus Halocaridina; species Halocaridina rubra. The sequence continues at coordinate 15,382 of JAXCGZ010015645.1, read as the reverse complement.
AATACGAGTTGAAGACACTTTTCCAGAAAAGTGTCTTTAGCAAAGCTTGTTTTGTGCTTGGTGTGACACACTGACTTCACCAACTTATGATATAACCAGAGATATCTTCACTACCATTTAATTTTTATCAACCCTTGAAAAAGCATCAAGCTATAGCAACTACAGAACAATATTTTCTAAAAACGCTTCTGGAAAAAGATGTCTGGACCTCTCTGGAAGTGGAACTTGCTGGTATTTGTTTTTGGAAGAAGAATCTCTCCTACTCTCTTCAATGGGGATATCTAGAACAGTGGGTCCTGAAACTTTGTGTAATAATTAAGGTCTTCTCTGATGCTTCATAACTACTCCATAAAACAAAGTATGCAGTATTAATGAATTTTAATACTGTAATAATACAGTACTGCACAGTAATACATACATAATACATGAGTCATAATGGGTAGGTTTTTGTTCGTATCTGTGAATGTTCATAACTCAGTTGTCCGTAAATAGAGGAGCTTCTGTACATATATTTAACACTGTGCACCAATCATATATTGTTGTATTATAATTATTGCTCTCAAAATTCAACAGGATATAATGGGCAATGTGAGCAATGATGATGTTCAACATCACCTGTGTGGGTCTCCTGGAACGAGGAACACCATGGGTTCGACGAGGCCTGACTGAGATCTTGTGTAACGCTGCTTGATGGCTCAATGGCACTGCCCCAGCAACGGGTTCATTATCTAAGGAGAAAAAACAAAATAAATTATCAACACCAGCACTACATAATAAGATGGGAGAATGCTTATGAAGAAAAAATACACAAAACTAAAGATATGATTATTCATATATAATTAGATAAGAGAAAAACTGTATAAAACCTTGAAGTCACTAGAAGTAATTTCAGTTACTTGAGAAATAAAAATGTTCGTAAAGAAATTCATTATGGCACTGTATAAACCAATATTCAAATAATATTAAGTATTAAATAATCATTCAAGCTGAGTTTGTAAGATACTGTTCCGTCACTGACGCTGTACATCTTATCTAATGATGTACTAGCTTCTTCTGCTGAGATGACACTGGCTTCCCTTATGAAAGGTGCCACTACCCTCTCCTTTTTTCTATTAGTTTCAGAATACGTGTTGCTTTACAAACAACCTTAACACTGAAGTCACTAAATCACTCAATGTTTCCATCAAATGTCTTTCAAAACAGAAATGCCATATTTATACAGTACTTAAATATATACTTTACATATATATTTATATGTTTTAATTAAATATCTTTCAAAACGTGAGGGCCATATACAGTACTTACATTTTGAAATTTTATACTTAGCACTTTCTGCACAAGAACTTGGTACCAAGGCTCATCCCTTCCTCACTACATCCCTACCAATAATCTTGATTTTTCCAGGATGAGAGTAAAAGAGGGAATTTTCCTGCTCATCTGTACTCTGTGTGTATTAACGTAAACTGTATTTATTTAACTATGTTCGTGGGAAAGAGTCTTATGCTCTTAACTCCCCATATCCTGATTGCTTTCATTATTTACTCACTGACACTTATCATATCTATTCTTAAAACTAGAAATGCATTTGGCATTCCCTCAATTAGCGAATATCCATTACCAACTATTCCTACACTTAAGGTGTACTTCCTTATATCCTGCAAAGAAGTTTCTTATAAATATTAAAACTTTGACCACAAAGTTCTAGAGTCAGCCATATCAAAGTATAGCTCCTCATCCACTGTCAAACCATGGAGACATTAAAAAACTGTAACTATATCCCCCTCTTTCTTCTAGCGTCGAGCAGGAAGTCTATCTTCTTTCCTCATACCTGATATTTCTTTCACCAGCTTCGTAGCATGTCTTTGAACTTTCTCAAATTTATGTATATGAATTTTCAAGTGTGAATTCCAAAAGGGCACTGCATATCCAAGCTTTGGTATTACGTGTCAGGTAAATATATCTGAGCATTTCCTTGTCCATTCACATGAAGACTACTCTTATGTTTACTATGAAAGCATTTGCTGCATTCACCATATCATTTATACGTATTTCTGGACACAAATCTGTTAATACATTTACCCCTAACTCTCCTTTGTTCTCAGATTCTTGAATTTCCAATCTTGCTATTAAATACCCAACCATGGACCTTCTTGCACACTCTTCCATTCTCATTACTTTAAATTTTGAGGTACTGAATCTCACTAGCCACTTATCCACTCATGCAGACCATTTACATCTTTCCCGCTCCTCACATTCTTTGTATCATCTGCATACATATTTAAAAATGCATTTTGAGACAAGGGCAGGTCAATTTATGTATACTCTATGAGGAAAATAATCGGCGCTAAAAATTCCTGCCACTGGTAACTTTTCTTCAGTCAGACACTGCAGGCTTTACTCTGACAGTCTGTTCCCAGTGTGTGTAATTACCTAATTGTAAGTACTTAATTGTGCTTACGGGAAAGAGACCCAAACTCGTAACTTCCCGTCTCCTGGTCGGTTCCATTTTTTACTTAGTGATACTTATCATACTTGTCCTTAAAACTATGGACTGAGTTAGTATTAACTATCTTCTCGCTTAGCCAATTGTAATTATCAACAACTCTTGCACAAAAAAAAGTACTTCCTTACATCCTTTATGAACTCGGAATGTTTAATTCGAAATTAGTCCAGTACCCTAAAGTGTATACGATATAACCAAGGGAAAACAGGCAATTGTCAGCAGGTGATGAGCTAGGAAACACTTGACATGTGCAGATGGCTAGGTTTTCTTTCCTCATTGCATGAAATGGAATTCCATATTAACTCTTTCCTGAAACATGTTTTTACTTTAAACTACCAGCCTGCTCAACATCTCTGGTCGCATTTGAATCTTACAAACATATTTTTATTTCTTAGTATATATATATATATATATATATATATATATATATATATATATATATATATATATATATATATATATATATATATATATATATATATATATATATATATATATATATATATATATATATATATATATATATATATATATATAATTTTATTAGCTTTTTACCTATTAACGAGTTAATATAATATGTGCAATTAATGTTTTAGTTACCGTATATCATTATCTATATTTTTTTAAACATTCTTGGTAGGCTCAATAACGAGTTAATATAATATGTGCAATTAATGTTTTAGTTATATCTTTATCTATATTTTTTTTTAAATTCCTGGTAGGCTCAATAACGCCGAATTGCCCTTCCTACCAATGCATGTGTAAATAGTGGCAAAATTAAAGCTACAGCATACAAGTATCTGATGTGGCATGTCTTATGTGTAACTGTTAGTCCCCATTATGGGGGTGGGCACAGATAGTATGTGGCTGGGATCTTAAGGCTGGTGGCCATTGCTAGCACTCCACGGTGGTTTCGATCGTGGTTCTGTCAACTCCGGAGTCATGCAATCTTACCACTCAGCTATCTTGGTCAAATCAGAGCTATATTTGTTATATTTGAGAGGTTATTGATACTCTTTTTTTTTTACAAATATCCCCAAGCACATCCTCCGTCCATAAGCAATAAGTATGAAATAATATTTGTTTCTCACAAGGATACCTATCATTAATAATAATATGACTAATACAGAATCTGTACTGGATATAAGTCGGAAGTTAATTTACCAAATTTAAACTTCGTATAAGACAAAAAAATTCATCACTCCATAATTTATATGCTCTCATATAAGTGTATATGAGAAATAGTTTAAATGAAAAACTTGGCTTTAGGATGCCATTTTCCAAAATTACAGAACCAACTTTTGGCATCTCATTTCTCTGAGTTAAAATTTGAGAACATTTCGAAATATAATATTCCCAAGCGTTCAGGATTTTAACAAAAATTCTTTCTTGCCATAAATCTGGCACTATTTTAACATTTTTTTTTTTTTTTTTTACGGAGCATGTCTCAAGGCTCTTCATAGAGAGAGGCCATATGAAAAAAAGCCCCGTAACTTGAAAAACCGGATGTGTTACGCTAGATAATATACAAGTCAATTTCCGGCATCACATGTAGATTACAAATGACAAGACAGACTGACGAGGACAAATACCCAATCTTGTACATTATATATATATATATATATATATATATATATATATATATATATATATATATATATATATATATATATTATGTACAAAACACACACACACACTATATATATATATATATATATATATATATATATATATATATATATATATATATATATATATACACACACACACACACACACACACACACTAAACGGAAAACAGCAATAGGTAAAACAACAAAGTGTAAGGATAATCAATTCCTTTTTACCATCAATAAATACAGAAACGATCACTTTAAACCCAACAAATAAATCTCGACATGAGCATAAGCACACGAACCTACTTTAAAAATCACTTTGAAACCACTGCACGAAAAGTGTGAGGAGAACTCCCACATACGTCACAGTGGGATTGGAAAGATTTGACACCAGTATCCCAAATAATCAAAATACCCAAACCACAAGCGATAGTTTCTCCTGCAACAACGCCAGAGGAGCACCTGGGCAACGTCAGAAGAAACGGACAAGAAAAACCAGTCTGACCTGACAGGGCCTCGCTGCCCTCATCCTCCTTCAGGAAGAGCTCGCGATCATCAAGTGTCAAATCACTCACGAAGCTGCTTCTAGTTGTCCTTTGTATTGGTGGTATGGAAAGAAGATCCAATGCTGCTCGAGCATTGGAAATAAGCTTTATATAAATGCAGAACACAAATCGATAAAGGTTTTGCTTATTTATGGCCGCAAAAAATATTAATAAAGTAAATAAATGTACATCTATGAACATATAGAGATGACAGAAATAACAGGTTATTACGGAAGCATTAAAAAGGAAAACATATATTTATTGGCGAGCAGAAAAATGTTGGTGATTAGGTCTAAACGGATATAGATATATATGAAACAAATTATTAAATTTCATTTAATAATGTAGCAGAATTTCTTAACGTAAGAGGAAGTGTAACTGAAGAAGCTCAACAGTGACAAATAAATGTTTGACTTATTTACATGATAGTCTTAAGCCGCTTTCACACCAAAGTTGCGCGTAGCATGCCACGTGACACGCCACTTGAAAACGAACATCCGGAAATATATGAAACCTTTCACACAGGAGGAGTGGCGTGGCATATGGGACGTGTCACGCCACTTCTGTGCGAAAGCTTTCATATATTTTCGGATGTTCGTTTTCAACTAACGTGGCATGCGACATGCCACTTTGGTGTGAAAGCGGCCTTAATGTTAATAAAAATTACCCCTTGTAACAAACACGATTATTCATACTATGCCAGCAGCAACTAAACTAAA
>JAXCGZ010015645.1:0-5000 GCA_037179515.1 Halocaridina rubra | reverse complement strand
TCCTAGATCTCTCTCATTTTCTGTCTCTTGAAGTTGTACTCCAGCCACCGAGTAGTCAAGCTTGGGCCTTCTTGCACTTGTACCCATTCTCATTACCTTACATTTTGAAGTATTGAATTTCATTAGCCACTTTTCTGACCACTCATGCAGAATATTTAGATCTTCCTGAAGTTCTCTACCATTGTTCTCGTTTCTTACTTTCTTCACAATCTTTGCATCATCTGCAAACATATTCATGAATGAATTTACAGCCTCTGGTAGGTCAGTTACATATACAAGGAACAAAAGTGGCCCTAAAACTGAACCCTGTGGAACTCCACTACTAACTCTTCGCCATTCAGACACTGAGTGTCTTACTCTAACCCTCTGTTCCCTTCCTTCTAAGTAAGTTTTTATCCATTCCAAAACATTTCCACCTATTCTAGCCATTGCTTGCAGCTTCCTAATAAGTCTCCCATGTGGAACAGAGTGTGTGTGTGTGTGTGTGTGTGTGTGTGTGTGTGTGTGTGTGTGTGTGTGTGTGTGTGTGTGTGTGTGTGTGTGTGTGTGTGTGTGTGTGTGTGCGTGCGTGCGTGCGTGCGTGCGTGCGTGTGTGTGTGATTACCTAATTGTGATTACCTAATTGTGTTTACGGGAAAGAGCCCAAAGCTCGTATCTTCCCGTCTCCTCATCGGTTCCATTTTATACTTAGTCATACTTATCATACCTGTCCTTAAAACTATGGATTGAGATAGCATTAACTACCTCCTCGCTTAGCGAATTCCAATTATCAACTACTCTTACACTGAAAAAGTATTTCCTTACATCCTGCGAAGAAGTTTTCTTACGAAGCTTCAAACTATGACCTCTAGTTCTAGAGCCAGCCATATCAAAATATCCATCCCTATCCACTCTATCATAACCATGAAGGAATTTAAAGACTGTCACCATATCCCCCCTCCCTCTTCTAGCTTCGAGTGATGGTAAGTCTAATTCCCTCAGCCTCTCATCATAACTGAGATTGCGTATTTCTGGCACCAGTTTCGTGGCATGTCTTTGAACTTTTTCAAGCTTAGCTATGTGCTTTTTCAAGTGCGGATTCCAAAAGGGGGCTGCATATTCGAGTTTTGGCCTCACATAGGTTACATAAATATTTCTGAACATTTCCTTGTCCATGTGCCTGAAGGCTACCCTTACATTTGATAAGAATGCATATGCTGCCCTTACTATGCCATTTATATGTATTTCTGGAGACAAATCTGCCAGTATGTTTACTCCTAGATCTCTCTCATTTTCTGTCTCTTGAAGTTGTACTCCAGCCACCGAGTAGTCAAGCTTGGGCCTTCTTGCACTTGTACCCATTCTCATTACCTTACATTTTGAGGTATTGAATTTCATTAGCCACTTTTCTGACCACTCATGCAGATTATTTAGATCCTCCTGAAGTTCTCTACCATTGTTCTCGTTTTTTACTTTCTTCACAATCTTTGCATCATCTGCAAACATATTCATGAATGAATTTACAGCCTCTGGTAGGTCAGTTACATATACAAGGAACAAAAGTGGCCCTAAAACTGAACCCTGTGGAACTCCACTACTAACTCTTCGCCATTCAGACACTGAGTGTCTTACTCTAACCCTCTGTTCCCTTCCTTCAAAGTAAGTTTTTATCCATTCCAAAACATTTCCACCTATTCTAGCCATTGCTTGCAGCTTCCTAATAAGTCTCCCATGTGGAACAGTGTGTGTGTGTGTGTGTGTGTGTGTGTGTGTGTGTGTGTGTGTGTGTGTGTGTGCGTACGTGCGTGCGTGAGTGCGTGCGTGCGTGTGTGTGATTACCTAATTGTGATTACCTAATTGTGTTTACGGGAAAGAGCCCAAAGCTCGTATCTTCCCGTCTCCTCATCGGTTCCATTTTATACTTAGTGATACTTATCATACCTGTCCTTAAAACTATGGATTGAGATAGCATTAACTACCTCCTCGCTTAGCCAATTCCAATTATCAACTACTCTTACACTGAAAAAGTATTTCCTTACATCCTGCGAAGAAGTTTTCTTACGAAGCTTCAAACTATGACCTCTAGTTCTAGAGCCTGCCATATCAAAAGATCGACCCCTATCCACTCTATCATAACCATGAAGGAATTTAAAGACTGTCACCATATCCCCCCCTCAATCTTCTAGCTTCAAGTGATGGTAAGTCTAATTCCCTCAGCCTCTCATCATAACTGAGATAGCGTATTTCTGGCACCAGTTTCGCGGCATGTCTTTGAACTTTTTCAAGCTTAGCTATGTGCTTTTTCAAGTGCGGATTCCAAAAGGGGGCTGCATATTCGAGTTTTGGCCTCACATAGGTTACATAAATATTTCTGAACATTTTCTTGTCCATGTGCCTGAAGGCTACCCTTACATTTGATAAGAATGCATATGCTGCCCTTACTATGCCATTTATATGTATTTCTGGAGACAAATCTGCCAGTATGTTTACTCCTAGATCTCTCTCATTTTCTGTCTCTTGAAGTTGTACTCCAGCCACCGAATAGTCAAGCTTGGGCCTTCTTGCACTTGTACCCATTCTCATTACCTTACATTTTGAAGCATTGAATTTCATTAGCCACTTTTCTGACCACTCATGCAGAATATTTAGATCTTCCTGAAGTTCTCTACCATTGTTCTCGTTTCTTACTTTCTTCACAATCTTTGCATCATCTGCAAACATATTCATGAATGAATTTACAGCCTCTGGTAGGTCAGTTACATATACAAGGAACAAAAGTGGCCCTAAAACTGAACCCTGTGGAACTCCACTACTAACTCTTCGCCATTCAGACACTGAGTGTCTTACTCTAACCCTCTGTTCCCTTCCTTCTAAGTTAGTTTTTATCCATTCCAAAACATTTCCACCTATTCTAGCCATTGCTTGCAGCTTCCTAATAAGTCTCCCATGTGGAACAGTGTGTGTGTGTGTGTGTGTGTGTGTGTGTGTGTGTGTGTGTGTGTGTGTGTGTGTGTGTGCGTGCGTGCGTGCGTGCGTGCGTGCGTGCGTGTGTGTGTGTGATTACCTAATTGTGATTACCTAATTGTGTTTACGGGAAAGAGCCCAAAACTCGTATCTTCCCGTCTCCTCATCGGTTCCATTTTATACTTAGTGATACTTATCATACCTGTCCTTAAAACTATGGATTGAGATAGCATTAACTACCTCCTCGCTTAGCCAATTCCAATTATCAACTACTCTTACACTGAAAAAGTATTTCCTTACATCCTGCGAAGAAGTTTTCTTACGAAGCTTCAAACTATGACCTCTACTTCTAGAGCCAGCCATATCAAAATATCCATCCCTATCCACTCTATCATAACCATGAAGGAATTTAAAGACTGTCACCATATCCTCCCTCACTCTTCTAGCTTCGAGTGATGGTAAGTCTAATTCCCTCAGCCTCCCATCATAACTGAGATTGCGTATTTCTGGCACCAGTTTCGTGGCATGTCTTTGAACTTTTTCAAGCTTAGCTATGTGCTTTTTCAAGTGCGGATTCCAAAAGGGGGCTGCATATTCGAGTTTTGGCCTCACATAGGTTACATAAATATTTCTGAACATTTCCTTGTCCATGTGCCTGAAGGCTACCCTTACATTTGATAAGAATGCATATGCTGCCCTTACTATGCCATTTATATGTATTTCAGGAGACAAATCTGCCAGTATGTTTACTCCTAGATCTCTCTCATTTTCTGTCTCTTGAAGTTGTACTCCAGCCACCGAGTAGTCAAGCTTGGGCCTTCTTGCACTTGTACCCATTCTCATTACCTTACATTTTGAAGTATTGAATTTCATTAGCCACTTTTCTGACCACTCATGCAGATTATTTAGATCCTCCTGAAGTTCTCTACCATTGTTCTCGTTTTTTACTTTCTTCACAATCTTTGCATCATCTGCAAACATATTCATTTGTGTGTGTGTGTGTGTGTGTGTGTGTGTGTGTATGTGTGTGTGTGTGTGTGTGTGTGTGTGTGTGTGTGTGTGATTACCTAATTGTGATTACCTAATTGTGTTTACGGGAAAGAGCCCAAAGCTCGTATCTTCCCGTCTCCTCATCGGTTCCATTTTATACTTAGTGATACTTATCATACCTGTCCTTAAAACTATGGATTGAGATAGCATTAACTACCTCCTCGCTTAGCCAATTCCAATTATCAACTACTCTTACACTGAAAAAGTATTTCCTTACATCCTGCGAAGAAGTTTTCTTACGAAGCTTCAAACTATAACCTCTACTTCTAGAGCCAGCCATATCAAAATATCCATCCCTATCCACTCTATCATAACCATGAAGGAATTTAAAGACTGTCACCAAATCCTCCCTCACTCTTCTAGCTTCGAGTGATGGTAAGTCTAATTCCCTCAGCCTCCCATCATAACTGAGATTGCGTATTTCTGGCACCAGTTTCGTGGCATGTCTTTGAACTTTTTCAAGCTTAGCTATGTGCTTTTTCAAGTGCGGATTCCAAAAGGGGGCTGCATATTCGAGTTTTGGCCTCACATAGGTTACATAAATATTTCTGAACATTTCCTTGTCCATGTGCCTGAAGGCTACCCTTACATTTGATAAGAATGCATATGCTGCCCTTACTATGCCATTTATATGTATTTCTGGAGACAAATCTGCCAGTATGTTTACTCCTAGATCTCTCTCATTTTCTGTCTCTTGAAGTTGTACTCCAGCCACCGAGTAGTCAAGCTTGGGCCTTCTTGCACTTGTACCCATTCTCATTACCTTACATTTTGAAGTATTGAATTTCATTAGCCACTTTTCTGACCACTCATGCAGATTATTTAGATCCTCCTGAAGTTCTCTACCATTGTTCTCGTTTTTTACTTTCTTCACAATCTTTGCATCATCTGCAAACATATTCATTTGTGTGTGTGTGTGTGTGTGTGTGTGTGTGTGTGTGTGTGTGTGTGTGTGTGTGTGTGTGTGTGTGTGATTACCTAATTGTGATTACCTAATTGTGTTTACG
>JAXCGZ010015644.1:52500-57561 GCA_037179515.1 Halocaridina rubra | reverse complement strand
GAGAGAGAGAGAGAGAGAGAGAGAGAGAGAGGAGAGAGAGAGAGAGAGAGAGAGAGAACACCCTTTGGTGATTAAGGACACTATAAGCAAGAGTTTTGATTTCGATGGTGACATTTAATGCCCATCCAACAGCTCTCCTGATCTAAAAAAAAAAAATCAGTCTACACCATAAGAGATAGAAAGTCGAATACAATATCATGTGTTCACAACACTTTTTTTTTACTGTAAATATAAACATAAAATACTGTTTTATCACAGTTACATAAACAAATACAGTGCATGAAAACAAAAGGTCTTCACTGCTGGGAAACAATGGACACTTTTGCCTTCTTCTTCTTTCTGAAAATCTCAATAACGTCAGACTCAGAAAAAAAATGTGTGTGTATTTACTCCCTGTCTCCTGGTCAGTTTCTTTTTTTAAACTACTTCACAGTTACCATATCTTTCCCTAAAATTATGAACGAGTATCTAATTTACAATTTTTTCTTATATCCAGCAAAGATATATTATTAAGGTATACATATGACCAATATTTCTCGATCCAGTCATATTCAAGTATCGCTCCTTATCAACTCTGTCAATACCATTCTTTTTTTATTTATTCAGATAACTGTACAATGGGGACATGTGCACATGGGCACTCCCAGTCATATTGCAGTTGATAAACATTACAATCTATTTGGTTATGTATAAATAACATACTAATAGAAATTTGCAATTAATTTTAAATATCATAGCAAGTAATTAATAATAAAATATAGTGTAATAATTGAAGAGTACTTGAAGAGTAATCATTGTGACAATATTTTCAATAGCCCTTGTTGAGTGCTATCATTTAAGTTACATTTCACTTTCCAACGGTACTACTGCAGACAGTTTGAAGCAGATATAGAATAACAATTTTCAGGTTAGAATAATAAGTAGGTAAATATACATATACATACACATACACATATACATACACATACATATACATATATCTATATACATATATATACATACATACATACACATATATACATACATACACATACACATACATATATATCTATATCTATATATCTATCTATATCTATATCTATCTATATCTATCTATATCTATATCTATATATATATATATATGCATGCATTAATTAGATGAGCAATAGAAACACCACTGGGGCTTCATAGCCATACATATCAAGGAGAGAGAGAGAGAGAGAGAGAGAGAGAGAGAGAGAGAGAGAGAGAGAGAGAGAGAGAGAGAGAGAGAGAGAGAGAGAGAGAGAGAGAGAGAGAGAGAGAGAGAGAAAGAGAGAGAGAGAGAGAGAGAGAGAGAGAGAGAGAGAGAGAGAGAGAGAGAGAGAGAGAGAGAGAGAGAGAGAGAGAGAGAGAGTTTGTGGTATTCATTTCAGCAAAAGGAGTTATTCGTCCTTACCACAGATAAAGACACATCCATGCATACTCATACACATCATTGTCATCTGAGGATAACACAGCAGAGGAAAGTGCATGTACTTAATCGCATATACGTACACATATAAACCTGAACATACATACATACATATACATAAACACAGTGCCATATAATGGAAGATAAATTTGGAAGGAAAAGAAAGAGAAAGACTGAAAGCCCTTCCCCTTCTCTACCCTTCAAATTATGTACGTGAGAGAGAATTACGTCAATTAATCCATTATCACTATTATCACAACCATTGCTACCACCATCATGATCATTATTATCATCATTATTATTATTATTATCATTATTATTATTATTATTATTATTATCATTATTATTATTATTATTATTATTATTACCATCATCACTACTACAGCTTTTGCGCATAGATAAGAGTTATGAATCAAAAGTAGTAATTATTGATACATATAAACATACACATACATATACATATATACATACACATATACATACATATATACATATAAATACATACATATATACATATAAATACATACATATATACATATACATATACACATACATGTACACATATACATACATATGAGCTCCCGAGGGAGGGGGTTAGAATACTTCCTCCAAGTTCCCCTGCGTGTCGTAAGAGTAGACTAAGTGTGGCGGAGCGAAGGGAATGAAAGAACCCTTCTCTGTACTTTCTCTTCCCAGAAAGTCAGAGCATTATTCCTTTACTCAGCCACTCACCTTATAAGGGGAAAAGTGGCTTATGTATATAAAAGGCATATGAGAGAGAGAGAGAGAGAGAGAGAGAGAGAGAGAGAGAGAGAGAGAGAGAGAGAGAGAGAGAGAGAGAGAGAGAGAGAGAGAGAGAGAGAGAGAGAGAGAGAGAGAGAGTATTCCCTCCACCTTTCCTTTTTTTTTTCTCAAAGTTATAGAAATATCAGATAATATACAAGAAAGTAGACCAAGATGGCATGGTCACGCCGCTAGAAGGGACGAACAGCATGTTGGGAGGAGGGTGATGGAAATGGACACACAGGGCAGAAGGAGAGGGAGACCAATGCGTAGGTGGACGGACTGCACCAACGACGACCTGAGGTCCAACGGTTTGTTGGGCGATGAGGTATGGGACAGAAACAAATGGAGAAAACCGACCAGAAACATCGACCCCACACAAATGTGGGAAAGGATGTAGACGGAGAAGAGGGTAAAAGAATTACATTTTCAACGTTGGGTATACACTAAGTACAGGATATAAGTTCTCTGGGTTGCAAAAGTGCACACAAAGTTCAAAGTAGCTCAGACCAAGAGGTCTGAAGTCCTTAAGCTTTGTGCACTCTGTAATGTAGTGTGCTAAATTGTTGCCCCCTTCACACTCACATAAATGGCATTTTGAGTGTTCTGGGTGCTTTCTACCAGTTTTCTCGCAATTCACCTCCCATATATTTCTATAACCAAGTCTTATACGGGCAGCAACTCTATCACAGTCACCTGTAAGCATTTTACCCATGCTGTATTTGTGTCTCAGCCTTCTGAAGTTTTCATAATATTGGATCGAACAGCTGCTTACATGTTGTGTGAGTGTAGAAAGTTCTTGCTCTTCCATAATCTCAGTATACAACATTGTTTTAAACTGAGTCAGTGTGGTTATAGATTCAGACACTGAACTCTCAGTTGCCATTTTTGCCAGCCTGTCAGCCTTTTCATTACCTACTATCCCAACATGGGAGGGTACCCATGAAAACTTAACTTGGAGTTTAAGTTTTGCGCAATCAATAAGAGCCTCTTGAATTTCAGCCATGTGAGTTTTGTAGGAGCTTTTTAATGATCTCAGTCTGTCAATACCATGACAGAGTTTAAAAGGCATGACCATGTCCCCTTCTTTCATCTAGCTGCAAGTGGTGGGAAGTCTACTTCAGCCATTCCTCATAAATGGGAATTCATATCACAATAATGAGTTTCTTAACATTCTTTGAACTCTCTCCGATAAATATTTAAGTATTTCCAGAAGAGGATTCAAGAAGGGTGCTGCATATTCAAGCTGAGGCCTCTCATAGAGGTCACCCTTAAGTTTGCTAAAATGCATACACTGCCGGCACTATACCATTAATGTGCATTTCCAGAGACCAATCCACCATTACCTTTGAGCCCTAGATACCTTTCGGTCACATATATTTTAAGTTCCTCACCAGATACCTAAACATTGTTCTTCTTCAACTCTTATACATTATCATCATTTTACATTTTGAAGAATCGAATCTCATTAATCCGTTAATCTGACCACTCAAGCAGACTATTAAGTTATTCCTGGATTTCTCTGCGGCTATATTCGTCTTTTACTCTATCCAAAATATTTGAATTGTCTGCAAACGTATTTAAAAACTTCAGGAGATCAATTATACATATACGAGAAACAGAAATGGCCCTTACACTGATTTCTGTGGAACCCAACTGCTGACCATCCCTCCAGTCAGACAAAGCATGTCTTACTTTGACCTGTTCCCTTCCTTCCAAATATGTTTGTATCTATGCCAAGACTATGCCGTTTATTTCTTGCCATTCTATGAAGCTCATAAATGAGTCTCTTATGTGAGATTAAATCATATGTCATCTGAAAATCTAAAAGTGGGCAATTTGCCTCAACACAAAATTTTGGTCAGTTTGTCAGTACAGACCAGCCTTTTCTGAAGCCATATTGTCTTACTGACAAAAAACTGATGGCCTCTTAAGAATTGAAAAATGTGTTTTTTCAGTACTTTCTTCATTATTTTCCAAACTATATTAATCAATGAAATATCCTGTCTCTTTCCCATTTTGAATACAGGTACTAGGTCGCTGGTTTCCAGCATCTAGAAATCTCCACAGAATCCAGTGACTTCTCAAATATGATGCATAGAGCCAAAGATATTGGTGCAGCATATTTTCTAAGTACAAAAGGGGGGTATATTATGAGTATAAAATCCATCAACGCTCTGCAAACTTCTGTTGTTCAAAAGATGATGTTCTCTAACCCTAAACCATGTTCTCTTATGTCCACGATATGAGGGTATGGTGTGTTCCCAATACTATGTTTACCTCATTTTTTTTAGTTTAAGGGAAAGAGTTCTATGCTGGTAACTCGTGTTTTCCGTTTTATTTTTCTTTCTAATTACTACTTCTACTTAAAAATATAAATACGTTTAGCATTTACAGTTTCTTCGCTTAGCGAATTCCAATGCCAACGACGACCGATATCGATATAAAACTCTCAGATGGGTCTACTACAGATGTCCTAAGTGTTTGGCGTATCCAAATATACGCAAAACACGAATGTAAACTCAAGACGAAGCACATATTAGAATAATTACTGCTCCTCAAATTAGTAAAAGTTTACAAGTCATAATATGACATAAGACCTTGAGGACTCATAACTAATTGGCAACTCAAAAGGCTATTTGTGTTCCTATCAATTCGTAATTTAAAAAAATCTTGCTCGGTACTCCCATCAGGTGAACAAAGTCAATCGAGTTAAAATATATTCAGGTGCTCAGGCTTCGAAATATGCCTTAGCAGGGAAAAACAGAGGATACATTGAAAGGAAAGCAGATATATAATGAAAAAGAAACCCATAAAATAAAAACTCGTTTTCTGTAAACAAGTTT
>JAXCGZ010015644.1:0-47500 GCA_037179515.1 Halocaridina rubra | reverse complement strand
GTACTTAATAATTAAATACATTTCCTCTCTATAAATATAAGTGAATAAAAAATCATCAGGTAAAAAAAAAATATAGCTAAAGAGAAACTAAAAATAACCAAAACAACATTATGGCGACATAAGAATAGGCGCATCATAATACATGCAAAATATCATGACTAAAACATACCCAATATCTTCATAAATTATACAAAATCATAAGGAAAATTATTTCACAATTTAACATTTCATGTGTTCATTATCATCAACATATTACTAAATTCTAATCATAAATTATAATAGAAATACAAATAAATATTAAATAGAGAAAATATAAAAAAGAAATGATATGGATAAGAGGTTCGTCTTTTATGACCCTTCTTTTTTGGCATACACTCGGGTCTCGATTGTGAGGAGCTCTAGGTTTGGGGAGGGTGGTCCCCTGGCTTTGAGAATTTTGCCAAGTAAGACACGGCAAACCCTCTAATCAGTGTTTCTCAATCATTTTCCGTCCAATACCCATAAACCACTTATCTGAATGTTATTTTTACTCGTATTATTGAAATCCAAAATTGAACATTTGAGGGGGGGAAAAAGATAGTTTTAGTAATATTAGTTGAATCTTTATTTAAAACAAGTCTAAACTTAGTTTAATATTCATTAAAATATTGACTAGACTTGACTACGAATATTTCATGATGCAATTATTGAGAAAAAGATGACAGACCCTATTAGAATCAGGAAATATATATTCCATTTCAGGGTATGTTGGAAAAAAAAAATTCTCTGAATGAAGCATCCTAATGAGACAAGAATCATTCATTCACTCATGAAGAGTTTACGACAAAAGGTGGATGAGATCCGATGCCAAAATCTTTTGTGCATGAAGTGGTTCTCAATCTGTTTCACTACCTTCCCTCTTTCAGGTATTTGCAACATGCTTGTGCTCCCCCCCCCCCTTTCATTTTCTCCCACATCCCACCACAAAAACGTCGAAAACTAAAATGCATATTTTATTATGAGTGACACCGGGCCAGACAAATAAATGGCCCTTATCATTTTATATCTGCACCGCAAACTTTGCAATTGGACGCATTGCTGCAGTCTCTCAGGCAGTCCATGTCTGTATCAGACAGGGACTGGACCTGCGAAATCTTAAATAAACCCGTTAAGAATCTTAAAAAATAAAAATAAAAAAAAAATAGTCGTGGACTCCTTATATTCTTCCCATGTCTCCCAAGCGGCCATAATCCCAAGTTTGACAACCACTGGTTTAAGATCTGACGTTCTGACACAAACAAAACAAACAGAAGCAAAACTACAAACAAACAAAACAAAGTTTTTATTTAGTGCATGGTTGTTATTCCATCTCTCTTATTCTTTGTCATGGTCTGCATGGCTTTGCCTACGTTGGACAATGTCAAATAGTAAAGTAAAAATTTTACAGATGTCTATCTTTGAGGTTGTAGTTTTTAAAAATTGAATAAGGATATGGGGATAAATATTAAATTTAATAAATAAATAAGACTTTGAGGAATATGAGAGCACATGAAGGTATCCACACAGTTTCGTAAAGAGCCTTGAGAAATGCCGGATACCTATACGAGATAGGAAGAGGAACTGGATCATTAAATTTTTAAACAATAATAATAGTAGAAGTCTATAAACAAAAGCCACAGTTCCCCCTTAAAAGGGGGTGGCTGAGTCAAAGCATAAAGCTTGAATTTGTGGGAGGAAAATACAGAGGAGACTCTCTTAGTCCCGACACTCCGCCCTATTAGTCCACCTTTACAATACGCCAGGGAACAAGGAGGAGCTATTCTTGTTCCTCCTTCAAGGGGATGAAGTAATAGTGGTAGTAACAAATTAGAGAAACACTTAGTATGTCTAATGAAAATGGGGAACAACATTATGTATTATTTTCCCTATTACCAAAATTCTCTGTACATCTGACAAGTCGCAACACTCTCCATCTTTGATTCTCTTTACTTTTTGTTTTCTTCGTGCCCAGGCCAGAGGAGGGCCGATTATCATTTTTTTTTTTGGGGGGGGGCCTGTCTTGGTGTCACAATCATAAAAAATGAGTATATACAAACACACACAGCCTATACTGACAATATTGTTGAATATAATTTTAACCATGTACATAACTCTAATCGCTATCGACCTCATCCCTCTATAACTTGGAATTTAAACATACAAATAATGTAGAAAAAACTAATTTATATTTATCTTAATCTAAACATAAGGTATTAAGCAAAACTAAAACTAAACTCAAATATCTAGATTAACAATAAAACTGCATGAATAATAATAATAATAATAATAATAATAATAATAATAATAATAATAATAATAATAATAATAATTAGGGAGCTTATAAGAATTGGGACCTGATTTTACACAATATTAAAGTATATATACGACATAATAATAATAAAAAAATAGCTTAACCTAACTTAAAACCGAAGACTTAGGACCCATAATTTTTTTTCATGTGGCAAGTCTTCATAAACTTCTTTAGTAAAGAATACCAATATAGACCATTTAACAAATGGAATACTGGCGGCACTTTACCATACGCTGGTTCATTCTAGATTCTACTTTCGTTATGAACTAAAAGTGTATATACCCGTAGGACACGTGTCATACATTATCAAATGCAGGCTTGATTCAAAAATACGCCTTCGTTACCACCAAGAAGGGATACGAAAGAACAGTGGCATCCCGCCAGGAATGCTGCCCTTGTGAACTCGGTAGAATGAGTAAGTACTCTTGTACCATTAAACATGAGGGGATCAATGATGGAATAGACTAAAACAAATGGAAAAGTACAGTATTATAAACAAGGCGGATCAGATGTATACAATGTTCCGGTTTTACGTCACGGATTCCCTTTTCAACCAAGGGCTAGGACGGTTGCCTTCTTGCGAAGGACTTGTTTTGGAAGATGTAATCGTTACCCTGAATGCATGCCCTTGCTAAGCTCAGACCGTGACGGGGCGCGAACCCTCGACCTGACGCCTCAGAGTCGCGGACGCTATCGTTTGAGCCACGATGACTACGATCAGATGTATACAATATGTTCATTATATTTCTGTCCATTCAAGGTCACCATGAGAACGCACGTAGCAAAGCTTTTCAAGACGAACTTTTGGCTCCTCTCACGTCAAGTAGTAGGAGAAATGACACCTTAATCATATAGGCTTTGTTTAACTACTGTGACAATTCTAACCTAAGAATAAGATCACTTATAATCTTGAGAGAGAGAGAGAGAGAGAGAGAGAGAGAGAGAGAGAGAGAGAGAGAGAGAGAGAGAGAGAGAGAGAGAGGAGAGAGAGAGAGAGAGAGAGAGAGAGAGAGAGAGAACTCGTGGCCATGAGGGATACAAGCTCAAGCAGAGAAAAATATTGCATGACTTATTCAAATACTCTGAAGTTGAATTCCGTCTTCCTCTCATATTATCCCTCAGCCAAACTCTCCCCTACCACTAACCCCATAGGCAAACCCAAACCCTTTCCCCCCACTTCCTCTCTCCATTACGCAACACTGACAAATGATGCTTCAACATATCATCTCACTCTTTGGAGAGTAAGGAAGACTTACCTTTCCCCTTCATGTTACCTAGAATGATGAGCCAAGATCAGCCATAAAGACAGAAAGAGACTCGGATTATATAATATTACGTTCAGATAATTCATATTCAAGTGATAAATAATATTACAAATTAAACTCGTTTCACATATAAAGCAAATTATTACCTATATTCTTTCTTTTTTTTTTTCTTAAATAGATGTAGAATTTTTTTCAAGTTAATAGTATGGACGTCTTACAAAACTTTACGTTTCTGTTCAGTACAAATGGATCCTCAAATAACCTACATTTATATTAAGTCTTGTCTTTTTAAATAATAATAATAATAATAATAATAATAATAATAATAATAATAATAATAATAATAATAAAAATAATAATAATACTTTTTTATTTAAGCGTAAAACAAGATCTACGTCAGATGAGCTGAAGATGCTTTATAAACTCCACGATGTTCAGAAGAAATAGTTACATAAGATGACAGTGCCAGAGGAAGGTAGGTAATTAAACAAGAAGCGGTTTACCTCATCGTATCCCCTACTTTGCGACAGAGAATCCTATACTCAAAAACTCCCAGATCCAAGTTACATTCTTTTTAGCTTTAGTAACACATCTCTTTAAAATTATGACTCCATTTGACGATCGCGGCTTCTTCGCTTAGCGAATTCCAATTCTTATTGTTTACACTAAAACAGCAATGCTTTAGCACCAAGCTAGGACATCGGCAGAATGTAAACAAAACAAAAAATTACAATATCCTCACACATTTTCTGGCTTCACGTGGTGGAAAGTCTAACTCCTTCAGCCATTCATCATTACCGAGATTTCGAGCCTCTGTCGTTATAACTGCAGAATGCTTTGGGACGGTCTTCAGCTATAAATATTTTTAATACAAGTTCCTGAAAGATGTTACACATTCAAGTAACGGCATCACAAATATTGGGTAAAATATTAAATATGTCTCTTGGCCACCCTTAAGTTTGATAAGAAAGTAAGAGCAATCTTAGCGTACCATTTATATGCATTTCGCATACAATTTCCAAATACACTGACCCCTACATCGCTTTTACTTGCAGAGTCATGAAGTTTTTCTCTTTCCACTGAATACATTACCGAATTCTTTGGTACTTACGGATGATATGAAAACCACAAGAAATTCACAATATAATTAATGTTATAAAACTATATATATATATATATATATATATATATATATATATATATATATATATATATATTATAATTTTTTTTTTTTTCCCAAGAGGGTTCCATTTACCAATGCTTCTTCACTTGCCGGACGATGGAGGCATGAAGCCTTCGAAATCTCGCACTTCAAATCTTCAGGAAACTGGTGTCAAAGAATCATTTCTGAGCGAGAAGAATGTTACTCCTCAACTGGGATATTCATTGCATGCTGTTTCTTCAAGACCTTTATATATTTTGCAGTTTTCTCCGATGCCTTTCATACATTCTAAATATCAGGAGATTCCCTTCCTTCCATTCATATATATATATATATATATATATATATATATATATATATATATATATATATATATATATATATATATATATATATATATAGTAGTGGGCCACGGTAGCGAGGTGTCTAGAGTGATCGACTCAGAAAGCGACAAACCCGCGTTCGACCCCATTGCGAGTCGTCAGGATGGGCATCCAATTTTAATTCTCCAGCTCTAAGCTGTTTTTGTCCATAGCCATTGGAATGGGGATTAGTAGTAATATATATATATATATATATATATATATATATATATATATATATATATATATATATATATATATATATATATATATAAATATATATATATATATATATATATATATATATATATATATATATATACATATATATATATATATATATATATATATATATATATATATATATATATATATATATATATATATATATATATATATATATATAAAGTAAAAAAATTTAGATAACGCCTGACGTAATTCTAGAAGCAAATTCAAGATATTACAACACCAATAAGTTACTTGCTGCCAAAGTGGGCCACGAACCGAGCAAATGAGGGGTCTATCGACGTAATCGACCTTCAAACTCTTATGCAAACACTCCATACAAAATAAGAACGTTATAGATACATGCCAAAGGCCGCTTTCACACCAAAGTGGCACGTATCACGTGGCACGCCAGTTGAAAACGAACATCAGGAAATACATGAAACCTTTCACACAGAAGTGGCGTGGCACATGGGACGTGTCACACCTCTTCTGTACGAAAGGTTTCATATATTTCCGGATGTTTGTTTTCAACTGCCGTGCCACGTGGCATGCCACGTGGGCCGAACCACTTTGGTGTGAAAGCAGCCAGAGATACTATTTACAAGGAATTACTGTTTATGCGTGAACCGGCTGGGAGTGGCTAACCACATAGCCCTAAAAATCAAGATCACAACAGCAATAACAACAAGAATATATGCATATTCACTACTGAAGTCATGTGTTTTACTTCTTTTAACGACATATTTTAATAATTTACATTGTTAAAGACCATGAGGGGACATAGGGCTTCAAACGTACATCCCTCTTAATTCTATCAACATATTAGGAATCCATATAGCCTCTAACTTGTCTTGGAGGAATAACTATCCAAATTCCTAAATCTGCACAATTGGGGGTTCTGTTTCATTTTCGTCATTACTTTTCCTCTTTACAGCTACTTTAAATCTATAAAGGTCTTATACGTCCCTGCTTAGAAATACTGCTCACACATCTGGGTTGCTTCTTCTTATACTAATCTCCTTGATAGGGTTGAATCTAAGGCAGTCAGACTCAATGATCCTTCTCTTACTTCTAATCTGGATTCTCTCTCTCTTCGCCGTAAGGTATCATCCCTTTCTCTTTTCTATCGCTACTACTTTCATCGCTGCTCTGATGAGCTGGCAAGTTGCATCACTCCCCCACTGCCGAGGCCACGTAACACTCGCCAAGCGGCCTCATCTCACAGGTACTGTGTGGAGATTTGAAGCTCGCGGACTGGTCGGTGCAGCGGCTGCTTCTTCACATCTACATTCAGGCTATGACACTCTTCCTCCTTCTGTCTCTCCAAATTCTTATGACCTATCTTACTTCAAAAATCGGATCTATCGTCATATCAGAGCCTAATCTTCCGTATCTCTAGGTCCTATGTACTTTATTTTTTTCTGTCTGTCGTTTTCCTCATCTCTGCGTTGTCCTTTAGCTTTTTCTCTTCCTTCGTCTCGATGAGGGCAGTTTTCGCCTGTCCCGGTGTCACTCGTAATAAAATAGCATATAAACTACTTTAAAACCAAATTCCCGCTCATACCCAATTAGGAAAAAAAAAATTAATAGGCCTCCAATCATAAACACAAGTTTGGCGCCTCTCTCTCTCTCTCTCTCGTTGTAGTGCAGGGGAGTTCGTTATAACGAAAGATCTATTACGTAAAGACAAGGAGTTGAGAATACTTTACGTAACTCTTGGCCCCTCCACCCGAACCTACTTCCAAATGTTGAACGTACTTCCCCTTTAAGATAGCTCTCTCTCTCTCTCTCTCTCTCTCTCTCTCTCTCTCTCTCTCTCTCTCTCTCTCTCTCTCTCTCTCTCTCTCTCTCTCTTCCACGTGTCTAACTACTGCGTAGAAAGACATCGCAAAGATTTCTTCAAGGCCATATTTTCAAGTATTGCTGGATATAACTACATAAGCGGAAATATATCTTGATGCCGTTTTAACTAAGTATTGACCAGTTCATTATAAATAACACCCGTTAACCTCTCAATTTTAACATACAATATAACTTGAGTAAAAATTTTAAAATAAATGAAGAAGAATAAGGTGGAAATTCAATAATAATAACAATAATAATAACCTAAGTGTATTTGGTATTGAACTGTGAGAGAGAGAGAGAGAGAGTTTGATTCGTGGTACATCATCAGAACACTGCCACCGATGCCAGGGTACAAACTTAGGCTTATCTACTGTAGCAGAATATTTACGTGTCATGTATGGCTTAAAGAAAACTGGCAAAAGGCTAACGATTAACAAGGACTTATGAATGAAGAATCTTGACAATAATTAACTAGACAATCAGGGGAACTCGGTGATGAAGCCTGAGGTCCGTCACAAAGAGGTAGAGAGAGGACAAACGTGGAGTGCCTAAGGGACCACAACACAAAGTACCGGAGATTCTTTCAACATTGAGAGTGAGCTTCCACAGGACTACTTTCAATGCATCCACGGCCGTACTCTGTGCCTTTGTCATACACAAAGCTTATGATTAACCTATGTCATCTGTAGAGAATGTACGCATTTCGCTCATGACGAAACCTCGTCTGCTGGGCTCGAGTTATGAGAAGAACCTTGAAGGCGGGCTGGTTTTAGGAGTGTTGAAGAATCGCGAATTAGAATTCATTTCCATATTTTTGGACTTTATTTTATTTCAAATTCTGCCTAATAGAAATTAGTATCATTAAAGAGACGCGAAAGGGTGGTGTAGTTTTTAATTAGTTTTTTTTTATTTGGCCACCCTAACCATACGGTACGAAAAATATATTATTATTATTATTATTATTATTTCATAA
Source organism: Halocaridina rubra (assembly GCA_037179515.1). Lineage (NCBI taxonomy): Eukaryota > Metazoa > Arthropoda > Malacostraca > Decapoda > Atyidae > Halocaridina > Halocaridina rubra. The sequence continues at coordinate 39,336 of JAXCGZ010015644.1, read as the reverse complement.
AACCGCTTTGTTAGTATGATATTCTTTACAAAATCTAGATTTTTTTTAAATTTGAAACGTAAAATACACAAATATCAATGCTAATAAAAGCATGACTAAATACAGACAGACTGAAAATAAAACACATTAAAGAGAGCAATAGAGGCATAAATCAAATAAATAAATTTCCACTATTAATTTATGGGGAGTTTTTTATGCTTATTAATAAATTATCGTTTCAGAGGCACCTTTAAAAATCACTTTGACATCACTCAAACTACAATTAACAATTGTTATTCTGGGTGAAAATGTGAATTTCGTTTCAGAAATACCAAAATAGTTTTATAGGCGCCTCTAAAGGAGAAATTCTAATCGCTGCTTCTCTTTTATTAATGAAAATATTCTGCATTTCATTTAAGATATTATCTACCTCCAAAAAAATATATTTCACAAATTAGTGATAATTTGTATTTTAGGATATATATAATTTTAATGTTAAAATGTTCTTATACTTATTTCTAGTTTTGCTTTCATTAAAATGTACTAAATAATAATAATAATAATAATAATAATAATAATAATAATAATAATAATAATAATAATAAAAATAATTCCAATGAGTATTCAACTACCTGATGAAGAGTAATTATTATAGGCCAACAAAATTAAAAGTACTTAAAAGCCTTAAAATCCCAGACACAAACAAACAAAAGATGGAAGAGATAAATAGCCCAACTGTACTACTTGCAATGAGTTTCTTTTTTAAAGTCATTACACGTGAAGAGAAACGGCTACTCAAGTCGCCGGAAGCAAAAGACCCTTTGCATCTACTAATGTGTAATTATTTTGAGGTAGCTGAATGGATGGGACTGTCACACGATATACATTTTTTTTAAGATTACGACACCAGGACGGGACAAAAAATAAAATTAATTAATTAATTAATTAAAATAAAAAAATAAATAAATATATATATATATATATATATATATATATATATATATATATATATATATATATATATATATATATATATATATATATATGCTCTCATTGGGCCTGGGCACGAAGAAAACATAAAGAGAAACAGAGACGGAAGTGTTGTGACAAGTCAGATGGGAAAGGATAATAATAAATGTGTAACGAATATCCAAGAATATTCGGTGTTGATGTAGGCATAGAAAACGAGTCCTGACTGAAGGAAGAATTAACATCAAACTGTCCTGGACAGTGGTACTGAAGTCCAAAAGACTCTTCAGCGATAGTATCACAACGGGCGGCTGGAGCCATGGGTCAACGTGCTACATTGCATGAGAATGACTAAAGGAAGCAGTAGTGAATGTGAAGTCGAACAAATATGTTTGTACTTTAAGACTATGAATGATCGATGAATTTATGGGTGACGAAAGTGAAAAAATAATTAGAATATGAACCTCCGCCCCCAAATTAAATTCTATATTACTATTTTCCACCCATTTGAGGAAATGGATTAATAGTAAATAAACAATATCAAAATTCAAAATACAGGCAGATGCAAAGACATAAAAAAAACACTTAATGCATAGAGCAAATAATGTTATTGATTTTTTTTATATAAACCAGTGGAGACGACTAGTGAAGAGATGCGACCCCATATGAAAATGGGAACGCAAATAGAAGAAGAAGAAGAAGAATCAAGCTGTCTGCTGCTTTTCAGTACCTCCATCCACCTCAGGACACCTAATTAAAGAAATTCTTAATCATCTAAAAACATTCAACAGAGAAAATGGGGAGAAAAAACATTTACTTTTCTTAGGAAGAAAAAAAAAAAAAAAAAAAAAAACGGGCATTAGGAAAACGCGTCAATAAAAAAAAATTCTACTTTACGTATTAGCCAAAGGAACTTTCTGAGAGAGAGAGAGAGAGAGAGAGAGAGAGAGAGAGAGAGAGAGAGAGAGAGAGAGAGAGAGAGAGAGAGAGAGAGAGAGAGAGAGAGAGAATGGCGTTATTGAATCGACCGCTGGAGAGGCATCTTCAAGGGCATTAAAAACTAACATTTTTTAGTCTTTTTACAAATTGTATTATTATTATTATTATTATTATTATTATTATTATTATTATAATTATTATTACTATTATCCACAAGTTCCGCACTTTTAATAAACTTCCTCAGCTCAAGTCTTTCATTAACATACCGATACTCAACTGACTTTGAAGGTCTCGAATGTCTGCATGACTCATAAGACTTTAATAAGTGTCATGACCGTAAAATATGCGTAATACCTATTATATATTTACTATGCGAATATACGTGCCGAGAACATAAACAAAGGAATACATATTGAGGTTATACATGAGAAAAACACAGGAATACACATAGAGGTTATACATGAGAAGAATACATATAGAGGTTATACATGAGAAACACACAGGAATACATAGAGGTTATACTTGAGAAACACACAGGAATACATATAGAGGTTATACATGAGAAACACACAGGAATACATAGAGAGGTTGTACTTGAGAAATACATATAGAGGTTATACATAAGAAACAAACCAAAAATTTACTAAATTAAAGACTAGACAACTTATTCAGTTGGTCTTGCCTAGAAGACTCGAGTTACTACTCCATTCACAAAAACAATTGCCTCTATGTCAATGAAGTTTTCATAAACAATGTCGCTCTCATTCCAACATTTAGAATGCAACACGTATATTCCGTTTCTAAATTACATTATGTTCAAAAATATTAATATTTTTGCAACACTAGATAAAACATTGCAACAGTGTATAAATGCCAGAAACTTTACGTAAGAATGTTTTTCGAGACGTAAGATCTGCGGAAAAAGTGTTACCGATTAAACACGTTGATAGAGTATGATTAAGGCCGCTTTTACACCAAAGTGGCACGTCGCACATGACATACCACGTGGCACGTCAGCTGAAAACGAACATCCCGAAATATATGAATCCTTTCACACAGGAGTGGCGTGACACGTCCCATGTGCCACGCCACTTCTGTGTGAAAGGTTTCATATATTTCCGAGTTTTCGTTTTCAACCGGCGTGCCACGTGGCATGCCACGTGCGACGTGCCACTTTGGTGTGAAAGCGGCCTAATACCAAACACTGTTATTAGGAGTAATGTATTGAAACTGCCACAACAAGTGTTTCAAGAAGAGGTGCTACAATTAACAGATGCGTAACGGGCAGGTGGCGAAGTCGAAAAAGAAAAAGAAAATTTATACCGACGTTTAATCAATTGTAATAGTCTAAAACTAGTCTAGAATAATTAATAATAATAATAATAATAATAATAATAACAATAATAATAATAATAATAATAATAAATGTACAGCAATCAGTATTAAGCGAAGAGTAGTTCAGCATCTATAAGGAAATTATCATATTGCCTATAAGAAATTATATTATTTTGCAACCTAAATGTCATGCGAATTACTTTTGCATTACTGAACTGAGGCCGCGGTAGCGCAGTGGATGGAGCGCTCGATACGGGAAGTGACAAACCGGTTTGAGCCCACAGCGCTCATTAGGACGGGCATCTAGCTTTAATTCCCCAAGCCCCAACCTGTCTCCGCTCACCCCCAATTGAATCGGGATTAATAGTGACACAGTAAACGACAAACAACATTTATGTATTTGAAAATAATCAGGACATATTTGTACCCCAAAATTTTCTTTTATCTATTTGACATTATGGCGAAACTTTATTACTTTTTAATGATGTCTCTTGGACATCATTAAAAAGTAATAGATAAGTTTCGCCATAATGCCTCCCCCCCCTCAAAAAAAATGCTATTTATATCCTAGGCCTCATCATTCGCAATTGAATCTCCTAAACCCCACTTACAAAAATATTTTAAACCTTAAAAATAATAAGTATACTTTGGATTATTGAGAAGAAATTTTGAGCATCACTATGTTGTAAATCACACATATTGGGCAAAAGATATATATATATATATATATATATATATATATATATATATATATATATATATATATATATATATATATAGAGAGAGAGAGAGAGAGAGAGAGAGAGAGAGAGAGAGAGAGAGAGAGAGAGAGAGAGAGAGACACTAATTCCAAGAGCCTAAGTGCATGAAAGTCATAATAACATCGTTCTCAAGTACTGACGAATAACTTATTTTGAACTTCTCTTTCTCAAGGCTATGGCAATAAATGCCTTATGTAACTCTCTGGACATATCAAAGCATTTTCAGAGAGAGAGAGAGAGAGAGAGAGAGAGAGAGAGAGGGGGGGATTGTGACTGTTATCTTTCCAAAGTGACTGACTGATAAGGGACGGAAGTAGTTTGGCAATAATATATTTAGTTAGTCGGGGCGCGAAATTTTCGTATGCCTGAACAGAGCAACGTTTTCCATTTTCAGATTACTGAGCTTACCAATATTTTCCGCTAATGGATTATTTAGGCTTTTTTAAGCATTATATGCGTCACAATGAATCCCCATAATTGGGATGGACAAAGATTGGAGCTGGGAAAAAAGTTGGATGGCTTTCCTAGCGCCGCGCGGTGCATTCGATCTCGAGTCTGTCACCTTCCGAATCGGGTAGTCCAACCACCACAACTTCTTTAGAGTGGCAATTTAAGAGAGGTGCGTCATATATTTTGAGTTTAAGAATATTATCGGTTTAGTTAGTAAATCGTCCGTAAAAAGGGTAGAAATAAAATGTATTCCAAGTGAGTTGCACGTGGTTTAAAGAAACGTTATCTAATAGAGGGTAGCAACATTCTGTTGGAGTGACAATGCTTTCTGCGTAACGTTTTATTACAGCATTCTATGTAAAATAAACAGGCAACATTTTCCAGTATATGAAGAAACATTATAGAAATTCTTCGAGTGAAAAGATGCCGGGTTTAATAGATGGCAATAGCAGTGAACCATCCGCCCATTGCGATACTAGAGCTGCAGGTTCTTGTGGACTTGAACAGGACTGTCCATGACAGTTCGATGTTAAGTCTTCCTTCAGTTACGCTTCTTTTTCTGTGTATATATCAACACCGACTATTCTTGGATATTCGTTAAATATCTCTTACTATCCCTTCACATCTGATAAGTCACAACACTCCCATCTGTTTCTCTTTACTTAATGTTTTCTTCGTGTCCAGGCCCGACGAAGGCAGATTTACTTTTTTTTTTTATCCTGGTGTCACAATCATAAAGAAAGTCGCATCCCATAACCTGAGGGTGACAACAATATTTGTTGCCTGAGACGGTCAACATTTACTATCTTGCTTTAAATAATTATAATTGACTCTTGACCGGGATTCGAACCTAACACATAATTACTGTGCCAAGGCGCTACCAACTGCACAACTGAAAGTTTAAAGAAGAAGCAAACCTTACACCTAATTGCTGCACTAAGAATGAACATTTCATAATATCTAAGATCAAGATTTCTTGCGCAGTACTTTTATCTTTGCTAAGAAAAAACAAATGAGTTTCAAAAGGTGGAATTAACTGCTTCAACTCCTTTGTTTTTTTTTTATGAACATGACTTCACAAACTGAACTAACCCTGCTTCGTAAATGCAAATGATCGTTTGAGTTTGATCTGACTGACTATAAACATTAATCTCCCGACTCTCGTTGAATAAACACTATGCAGTTTAATTCCTTGCATATTCACGGTGCCATTATTAGGGCATTTTTTATATGAAATGGTTGCTTAGAAAATTTTAAGGTAAATTGAAAACGAAAATTAACTAAAAGGCCAATATCGATGTCAAAACATTAAAACTCCTCGTTATTGTTCACAAAACGTACCGAACTACGCAACGAAGTCGGGAGAACTAATCAGGTTGGGTTAAGTTCATCTTAAGGATTAATCGAAAATATTATTATCTGCACATTAATCATTAAAAATATGCTTAAGCAAGCCTAGGTCAAGGAGGGTCAACTCATCCAACATTTAGAAGGACTTCCGTGATGTTTGCTTTGTTTTGCCGGTTTATGTGTCCCTAAAAATCCCCATTCGAGTGGGGGTGGACAAAGTCAGGTTGGAGCTGGAGAAATTAAGACTGGAAGACCTTCCCTAACGCTCCGTGGTGGGCTCGAACACGAATTTGTTACTTCCTGAGTCAGGCACTCTAACAACCAAGCTACCAATGTCAGGTGTTCATATTACGAAAGACTGGCAATGTTAAACACCCAAAACCAACAATTTTTAATATACTGTACATGGAATGTTTCCCCTTAATTATATGTATTGAATAATTCTATAACATTGTCACCTTCCATTAAAAAAGCTCAATATTTTCCCCATAAAAGTGAAACACGCTAAATATCATAAATAAACGGGAGGAAAACATCACTTCTCTCACAATCATTCTGGATTGTCTCTCCAAATACGTTATCTCAGAACCATTTAGATACCACAACTAAAAAAAAAATCATATCTATGGGAGAAATTAATATAATCAACAAACGATCAGCTATGCAAGCGACTCTGCACATACCCCCGTCTTTTCTTTTCTTTTTTAAGAGTGTGACACCAGGACAGGCAGAAACTGCCCTCATCAATAAAGGCCCGGGCACGAGAAAATACTAAGACGAAGGAAAAGAAAAAGGTTAAGGACAAAGCAGAGATGAGGTATTGTCACACAAAGGAAAACGACAGACAGAAAAAGCAGTCAAAGAACAGAGGACCCAGAGATAAGGAGGACTAGGCTCTGAGATGACGACAGATCTGCTATTTGAAGGATGAAAGGTCATAAGAATTAGGAAATACAGAAGGAGGAAGAGAGTTCCAGAGTCTGGAGGTAAATGGGAAGCCGCAGTCGCTGCACCGACCAATCCTCAAGCTACATATCTCCACACAGTACCTGTGAGATTAGGCCGCTTGGCGCGTGTATATGAATGTGAAAATTATATTTTCCGATGGTTCTTTTCTTTTGTTTTGAATGAATGTGATCTTGAAAACAGTCCTAAAATGTGTACTAACTCAATCTAACCAAAAATAGTAATTCCCAATTTCCTACTTTTATTAAATGTGACCTTGAAAACTGTCGTAAAAATCTTTAGGTCAGCTTGATTAGGTTAGTATAGTTTTCTGACAGTTTCTAAGGTCAAATTCATTGAATACACATCAAAAACCATGAGAAAAATATAATGTTCAACTCCAAATGGAGACGGGTCCAAATGTAAGAATTTACCAAATATCTTCCTTTAATTGCAGAAATAAATGGCAAAACGTTCTCAACGTCTTAATATTCAACTCCTGCCATCCTTGATATTTCTTCAGCATTATTATCTTATTACCCCCTGAGGAAGGGGGACTAGGATACTTCCTCCGTATTCCCCTGCGTGTCGCAAGAGTCGACTAAATGGGACGAAGCGAGGGGACTGGGAATCCCCTCCTCGGTATTTTCTTTTCCCAGGGAGTCAAAGAGTATTTTGCTTTGACTCAGTCACTCCCCTTATAAGGGCAAATGGAACATGTATGTAGATAGATATTTATCATAAATAACAATGCCTGATAATAACGTTAAACGACACATATGACAAGACTTCAAAGAAGAATAGTTAAAGTGTTAATTAAGAAATGTCACTATTAATACTAATATTAATACTACCCTTTTTTTTTTAGTGTAACGCCAATACGGGCGAATACAACTGCCCACATCGGGCCTGGGCACGAAGAAACATAAAGCTAAGAGAAACAGATGGGAGTGTTGTGACTTAATAGATGTGAGGGGATATTACGAGATGTGTAAGGACACTGCAGGACTATGCTATGTAGATGTAGGCTTAGAAAAGGATCCGTAGCTGAAGGAAGACTTAAATATCGAGCTGTCCATGTTGTTCTTATTCAAGTCTAAAAACATTCAATTGTAGCATCGCAATGGGCGACAAATGTTACTACTACTACTACTACTACTAATAATAATAATAATAATAATAATAATAAAAATAAAAATAATAATAATTATAATAATAATAATAATGGATTCGGTTTTACGTCATGAACTCCCTTTACTACTAGGGGCTAGGACGGTTGCCTTCTTACGAAGGACTTGTTTTGGCAGATGTAATCGTTACCCTGAGTGTATGCCCTTACAAACCTCAGTCCGTAACGGGGCGCGAACCCTCGACCTGCCGCCTCAGAGTCGCAGACGCTACCATTTTGCCACGGAGACTACTACTACTACTACTACTAATAATAATAATAATGTTCAACATAATAATAATAATAATAATAATAAAAATAATAATAATAACTAATGTCAAGAAAAAACTTGCTAAATATAAATTGACAATATATCATTAACTGACAAATCACAGCACACTCCATCTCTATTTACTTTTTCTTAGTGCCCAAGCCTGATGATGCCAGTTTTATTTTTATTTTTATACCTGTCCTGGTGCCACAAGCTTTAAAAAAAAAAAAACCTGTTCCATGATTAAAAAAAAAAAAAAAAAAAAAAAAGGTAATAAAGGCAATAGTCTAGGCTTAAGTCCAATACTCACCTTCATCCCCCTTCAGGTCCTTACAGCCGAAATCAAAGATATTAGCACTTTCCAAGAGCATTTTCAAGCTCATTCCCGCATACAAGGGATTGTCAATGATCTTATCTATGTCATCCATAGCGAATATAATAAGTCAACGAGAATTATTTGAAGAAAATATACCGCAAATGCACACAACACAATTCACACACTGGACTCCCGAAAGCGAACTCTGTGTTTGGGTTACTGCGACTCAAGTTATAAGTGAAATGAAATAGGTATCGTACTAGAGGAATCGAAGTGCAACTATAGATTCCAATCATTAAATTTACTATGATACTGTGTCATGGGTGGATATTATTATTAAAATTACCTATTTTACACTTAAATATTCCTAAACGTGGAAAAATTGTTTTTTTTTGTACAAATTCAACCTTGAATCCTTACCCCTTATAAAGTTATCGAACCCATTGTAACTAACATTTGTTTCAGGAGAAGGTGAGTCTCGTGTACTTATACTTCACAATCCCACGGAGTAATTCGGGTGGACCTTGTTATAATAAACAATATTTAAATGTAAAGCTTAGAGAGTGTTAAATTGGAGTAATATGTCTTTTCACAATAAAGAACACATATACTTGAAATTACATCAAAATATATATACTGTGATGAATTTCTTGGTAATATTATTGTTAGTATACAACGCAGTACGTTACGTAAAGGGGCAATCTGACATGCTTATGTAATATATATTATAATTTCTTTCAATCAATTTTCTGTTGCTGAATATAAAACCGATTTATTGGTAATGTTACCTTACAAAATATATTATTTCAGAAATAACCTAAATAAGATATATTAATGAAACGTCGTACGTCTGGCTAAATTGTACTCTTAAATAATAGCTGCCAAATGGAAATATGAAATTCTTTATTATAAATTTGGAGATTAAATGTATGAAATTTTACAAGAGTCTTTTCAGTGATGGCTAGCTTATTTACTCTCTACTATCTATTTCTACTCAACTGTAAATTACACTTGAAGAAAGATCATACTACGATAGCAAAGTACGAGGTGTTTTATCATGTAACACCATGCCACAGCAATGGATCTTTTTTTTATTTTGGTTGAGAAAATTTCATCGTATTCCTTGCGCTTACCCGTACCCCGCTAAAACGATAGCTGTGTAGGGAACTGATAATTTCTCTCTAGTTTATTGCTATTATTAATGCCGCAGACGAAATTTGAAAGGGGAGGGAATAATTGTTATATAGTAGTTATGACAATTGCTAAAGGAAAAAAGCTATATATATATATATATATATATATATATATATATATATATATATATATATATATATATATATATACTATATATATATATATATATATATATATATATATATATATATATATATATATATATATATATATATATATATATATATATATATATATATATATATATTATATGTTTATGGCTACGTAAGGAAATTGAAAGAAATTTTGAGATCCTTGGGAAACATGAAGAGTAAAATCATCTGCAATGGCATGAAGAGAGGATGGGGATTGCAGATGATCATTGATGAAGAGAAGGGACAGAGTAGGTGAAGACACAGAGTTCTGTGGATCACCATTGGACTCTGGGAATGAGCTAGATGTTGCCCGTCAACAACCATTTATAAAACGATCAGAAAGAAAACTGGGAGTCAGAACACGGAGCAAAGGGGTCAAGTCATAAGTAGCACATACGAAATTAGTTGACCAATTACCAGTTAAAAGCTTCTGAATGTTTCGTCCAAAAATAGTATTTTTGTGACTCCGTTGTGTGAATGCAATGGAGATAACAAACTGAAAATTAAAAAACAGGCTACAAGATGAGTCCATGGATTTAAACCCACTTCACTGATAGAAAGGCTCAGAATTTAGCAAAATACCTCACATTATAATACTTTTATTCATTATGACAATTACAAGTTTTGTCTAGTTACAGATTGAAAATATTCTAATTACCAGGTATGAAATACACAGTAATCATCCTAATAACTGAAGCCTTTTCATAAACTAATGGCAGTGCATTTATACAAATAAGTAAATGTAACTCATTCAAGTATATAATTACCATATACAGATGCTCCCCAACTTACGAACATCCAGAGATACAAACATGTGTAAAGTGCAGCGTTTATGCAGTCTATTATTATGCAGCAAGATGGTTCCAATGTTTCATGAAATGTTCAGACTTGCATTATGTGTGTTTACGATAAGAAAACAAATGCATCATGTTCTAACACAACTTTATTATATTATGTACATGATGTAAGAATGTTTGTATACCCAACACAGTACAAAAGCTCCTACTTATGCATGACCGAGGTACGAACACTTACAGATACGAATAAAAACCTACCTATTATCTACTCATGTACTAATGCATATTACTGTATTATTAAATTTTTATTACTGTATTAAAATTCACTGATACTGTATACTTTATGTTTTATGTAGTAGTTAAGTGTCTTTAGCCTAAGTACTGGACAGTACTGCATATGTATGTACTGTACAGTACATTTTTTACCTAAACACACCTTACGAACAGACTTCTGGAACCTAACTCGATCGTAAGCTGGGAAGTATCAGTACTGTAGATACAAAATATCAACTTACTAACAATTCAGGATACAAACTGCCATTCGGAATGTAACTCATTCGTAAGTTGGGTAGTGTCAGTACAGTATATATAAAAACTGCCCTTAAAATAGAGCATTATTCATTATTAATTCACCTGTTTGAAAGGGAAATCTTGATGACAGGCTATCAACTTTTCAGCAATGTGACTATGCTGTAATCTATGAAAATGACAATACTTATGAAAGATATTCAGTTATAACATTGTATACCTATGTGACTAAAGTTTTTGGACATAGTGTTGAGTATCAAGACCTGCAACACCAGCCAGATAAGTAAAGACTATAACCATAGCAAAATCAAACCACAATTGGAATGATAAGCAATTACAATATTTGTCTTACATTTATGTAAACGGTACCAAAATAAAAAAAATTAACAGCAGAGATAATAAATATTGTGAAGTATCAAACTTATCAAAAGTTATATACAAACGCCAAAAGTAAAAACTATAAAAGAATAATTAGAAGCTTTTTGTCATATATGTCTTCATAAGCTTAAGATATATAAATGTGCAGCATATTCAGCATTTGAACATAACATTTACATTTTTAAGTAACTACTCATATTCCCACCCGCACCTAATTCCTATATACTTCTACAAAGTCTTGAGGAAGAGCAGAGAGGATGGTGGCACACTGGAATTGTTAGTTTAATGTTTGGCTTAGGAGGGAGAAGTACACCAGGGCAGCCCAAGAGCATGTATTGCTCAACTGATCAAAGGTAAAGAAGGCAAGATGGACTGTTCAGCCTTTCAAATATGTTAGAAAAGGTCTCACTTAGAAGAGTAACTGGCTACAGAGAAGAGTGGCTGTGGATGAACAGTGAAGATTCAGACAAGGCTGTCTTTACCAATTTCACATTGAAGGATATTTTTGAGAAATATGACGATAAAGGTATACCTTTATATATAGATTTAATGAATAGAGAAAAGTGCATATGGCAGGATGGATAGGAAATCAATACAGTAAAACTGGTATTTGTATAACAAGAGAGGAATTGGGCTGAAGGAAATGAAATGCTTTTGTGAGGAAATTAAAGCATGCTTAAAAGTTCAAGAAGAGTGACTGGTCTTAGTAAGGTTAGGTTCTGTTTGTTTCACCTTTGCTATATAATAAATATATGTATTTAGTAATGAGAGATCTATAGGGGAGAACATTGGGTCAAAGAGCTAGGATGATGACAAATGGAGGTAAAAGTTGGGAAATTAAGAGGTTGCTTTTGGTGGTAACACAACATTAATTGGCCGATTCAGAAGGAAAACTGCAGAGGGTGGTGGAGTTTGGTGGCATATGTGAAAAGAGGAAACCATAAATTAATGTGGAAGCGAGTAGTACTACAAAATTTATCAGAGATCAAGTAAAAAGCAACTTTAAGAAAAGATTAAACAGAATGGTACTTAAGGGATATGAATTTCAAATATCTTGGATGCATAATTCTTGAGTACTTGTGAGCAGTTTCATTGGGAGCTAAAATAAAGGAGGATGGGAGTCAGGGAAAAAAAGATACAGTACATCACAAAGCAAGAAGTAGGGTGAGGCTGCTGAGAGTACTGACTTAGGTATGGAAAGTGGGATCCTAGTCAAGGCAGCCTAGGTGTGGCATGTATGATCACATGATTGCTCGTACAGTATTGTATGACAGTGAGTACTGGACCCAGAAAACAAGTGGAGAAAAAGACAATTACAGTAAAAAAAACAAGGCATTTGAAAAATCTGTGGTCAGATGATTTCACAGGGAGAAAAATGTAATGAGAAGTATGAGAACAGAAAAATTTATTGGAAAGTAAATTACAAATGGGCGACCTAGTTTGGACACCTAGAAGAATGAAATTCAGGAGTGTGTAAGGCATATCAAAGACAGATTGAGCTGGTGCAGTGATATATAATGCAGGCTAACAAACGTCGGTGATCAAAACCAAACAATCACGACAGTGTCATAGTCCAATGGGAAACTAAAAACTTGTTCTGTAATTTAACAAAGGTTACAGTAAGATATTCTTCACTACAAATGATGTGCATGAGTATGACTGTGAGCAAATCTTTATTATCAGAAAAGAAAGATTTATTTTTCATCAAATACTTTTCTTCCTCTGCTTGTGGTCACCCTGCTCACCCAGAAGACTGAAAGCAGTATGGGAAAAAAAAGCAATACACACACAAACTAAGTCATTGTTTAAAGCTTCTTAAGGATGTAAGGAAGAACTTGTTTAAGTGTATGAATAGTTGATATCTGGAGTTCACAAGGTAAGGGAACAGTAAATGCTAAATGTATTCATACTTTTAAGGACAAGTATAAGAAGTGAGTAAAAAGTGAAACCGACCAGAAGATGTGGACTTAAGGGCATTGGGCTCCTTCCTGTGAACACAATTGGGTGCACACACTTACACACATAGTTTTTCCAAATTAGCTTAGAGAACACAATAAGTGGAATGGGGCAACAATATTGATACAATAAATAAGATGAGAATTTTCCTGAAATGGCAGTACTTCGTCATCAGTCATAATATAGCATCAAAATGCACACAAACATAAGTTGCTACATTTATCATAAATACAGGACCGGGTAGTTGACAACTACTGGTTGACACTTTCGCTATTATTCGTGCATATCACATTTTAAGTGTCTCAAAAACTCACTGATATTGAGTAGTGCATTCTTGCATATCTATTTTTGTATAACTGCAGTATTTTTATTACAGGATGAATGACTAAAATGGACAAGCTGTCAATTATTTTTTCGAAAAACTCTATACTAAACCAACTTTCACACATATATATCATTAAACAAATATATTTTTGAAAAGGTAAAACATTCAAAGCATAAAATTAAAAGCACTTGACATTTTTTTAAAATACAGTAAAGGCAACATCAATTGCTATATGCTTACACAATTTCAAAAATAAAAGTTTACAGTTCGAAGAAATCTCATATTCATGAGAATTTAAGACAACATATCAACACAAACCAAGCATAATTTTCATTATTTCCCCTACAAATCAACTAATTCACCCTTCATGATACTAATGTCTTTTTTTTAATTGGTAGGTACATGAAAGTCCCACCCCTTCTCTATTTCATCTAGAATACCAAATATGCAATCCAGAAAATAAGAGAGAGTTTATTTGCTAACGACAGTAATATCCATGTTGAATAAAGTAATTACGTTAATAAGTACACAATGAACTGCCCTGAAAGGGCATTCAGAAGGGATTGATGACTCCTCATACCTGACAAGTCACTGACAATTAAATGCAATAAATACTTTAATTCTAGTGCTTCATAATGATGGCTATATTTGAAATTATTAAAGAGAAGAGGCAAGCTAATTATTTATTATAGGAATGTTACAGTTTTATATCATAATAAATATTGCCATTCTTATGTTTTGGATATCTGTAATAATAATATATTTTTAGCATTCAAAATGCCTTATATGTATCATCATCAAATGAATGGTTAACGGTCACTCATCAACATCTTATCAAAAACAAAACACTCATATTGTCAGTAATTCTTGTAAGATATGGCAATAACCAAATAAAAACGGAGGAAAGCAGCAATGTGGTCATAAAGTATTGTAGATGTTCTCATCAAAAGTACACATGAAATCATCGAACATCATCATCATCATATGAAGTACTTCACACATGCATAAGTTAAAATAGTACAACCATATTCTTCTCATAAAGATCATGGAATAGATAACTGTTTGCCATTTTTTAGTCACTATTACTCACAATCATTGCATTGGACACAAACAGGCTGGAAATGGAGAATTGAAGCTAGATGCACTTCCTAACACCCCACAGTGGGCTCGGACACAGATATTATCTTGATTCTATACACTAATTCATAAACTTTGAGCTCCTCCAAAATCTCATTCAGTTAGGGGTAAATGTTGGCAAGACTGGGGTTCAGCCAGTCGTACCCAGTCTAGTACTCCAAAAGAGTAGCTGAAGTTTCTAAGTGCAAGAATCCATATTGTTTGGCTAAGATTTCCTTATTTAAAGTGCTAAGAAAAAAAATTTAACTAAAAGCACAAAATCAAATTCTGAATATATATTACGACGTTCCAGGATCATGTTACTATATCCCTACAAAAAATTTTATATCCCTTTTACTTGAGTTCTTCAAACAAAATATACTTTACAAACCAATTTTAATCCCTTTCTCAAACGTAAATTAAGTTTTACATTTCATAAATTGCTCTCAAATGCTTGTGCTATTCTATTGATAAATGTAAATGTAAAATTAATTTGCAAAAAAGCTGGAAATTCATTTAAAAAAAAAAAAAATCAAACGGAAATGTGACTCTTCCAACTTTTATTATATTAGTATAAATTAGTTACTCCTGCTGAAGATTCTGCCAATTGAAGTATAAACATTATCAGGGTAGCTCTCATCTCTAACCTAAGCAGTTCCTTAACATTTATCCATAAAATTCGCTCATATTTTTCCACAACTACAAAATTATCTATAAGTAAAAAGTTTACCACTTTTCTTGTACGTCCTCAATGAAAGTTATACATACTTACATGGACTCCAACATACTACACTTATCATGTACACTATACAAATTTTTAATTCGCTATCATTCAGAACATGTGTTTATAAAGCTTATAAAATATATCAAAGCTGTTCTATGTCTCAGTATCACATTATCTAATACAATATAAGATCTGTGCACTAAAGCACAGCCTATATATATCAGCCTGTATGCTTTGAGTAATGTACCAAATATATATCAGTAGAGTTCAGTTTTTGATTTTTTAGATATAAAAATACATCACTTTGGTGAGCCACTATAAGTAGGAGACCCATCATATGCCCCCCTTCTGAATGAGGCACCACCATATATTGGTTCAGCATTTTCACTCCACAAGTGGACACGCTGAGGTGAGGGAGATATACTATAAGATAACCGCTGTCGAACAGGATCTTGTTGAGTTCTAACAGGAACTGTTGCATTGCGACCTGTAAGATAGCACATAAAGACTAACATTAAAAAAACACATTACAATTAAAAGTTGCTTAACACAGTAAAATTGTCATCGAGTTATTTTTGATAAAGAACAGCATCTCAATTTATTAGACTAATAGTATTAGACCTGCATACATATAGATAGTAATAAATAAGGAAGTATTCTATAGCCTTCCCCATACAGAACATAAAAATTTACAGTATACTATTCATCTATCTATATACAGAAGCCATAATCCACTTTACAAGGGGGTTGGGTGAGTCAGAGCAAAAAAATTTTAAATTTTATGGGAGGCTATTACAAAGGTATTTTCGTGCTTTGTCATCACTCATCCTTCCTTGCTATGATAGCAAGAGGATCAAGTTTCAAAAGCTAATGAGTTTAGTCATATGCATACTAATAAGACACAATACTGAGAGATATTCAGTTTCAAAATAATGTCAAGAATGAAAAGTTAGGAGCTCAAGTTGAAGGGTGGACAAAAGAGCACCCAAAGCAAACTAGCCCACTATAAAGTCTTTTAAGGGAGCTGCAAGCCTGGTAAAAACTGGTCAGGATAGACTGCATTAAGACCAAGAGTGTTGCCCTAAAACTTTACTTTGTAGTAAATTAATTATGCAACACCATCATCAGATGCTTGCATATCTAAAATCCTTGCTGCTAATACAGGTGGCTGCACAACAGCCAAGTAATTAAGTATCTTTACAATACGTATCTTTCTCTTCTAGCACAGATACCAAAGCAGCTGTCTTACTGCAGATTGTGATCTGGTAAACAGGATCAGAAATTTAAAAAAAATTCCAAATACATATTTAAGTTGCTTTTTCTCTTTGCAAATTTTTCATAACGATAAAATGCATAATCTAATCCCCTTTAATTATCTTACTTCAAGGTTTTTTTTTTAAAGAATCAACGCCTGAAATTTATTACTTACATATGAAAAACGAATTTGTACATATACAGGATTAATTTATGCATTACGAGGTAACCAATAAAAAGGTATTTCCAACATTTAATACCAGTCACGCCTTTGCAATATTTAAGAAAAATTATTGCTACAATGACAGTTTTGAAACATCAGATGATGATAGGCATATTAATTACTTACCTAATTGCCCAAAAATGAATCTTTCAGGGAATTAATTAAATTTTGTGATAATCACTAGTCCAGAAACAGTTCCACTGCTACTGAATTAATAAGGTTAAAGTCTTCGTTTGCCAGGTTATGTATCAGTAATAATCTCCATCATGGGAGTGGACACAGGCAGGTTGGAGACGGAGAATTAAAGCAGGATGCCCTTCATAATGTTCCAAGGTGGGTTCGATTGCAGATCTGTCACTTCCCGAGTTGATTGCTCTAACTACAGTATTGTGTTTTACGGACTGTCTCTTGCTCTACTAGTCTACTTAATTGAGTGATAACTCAATCTATTACGAGTTAAGTCTTCCATCAATTATGGTTCTTTTCCTATGTATTTATCAACATCGAATATTCTGGCTAATTCATTACATATCTCTTATCATTCCTCGACATCTGATAAGTCAAAGCAATCCTCATCTCTATTTCTCTCTGCTTTCCTTCTCGTTATTATTATTCTGGGTCTTCAATACTATTCCTTCAGCCCCTTTTACTGTTTATCATTCTCTGATTTCAGCCTTGTTCCCAAGCTGCTACTTATTCCAAAACGATTTCTTGGAGCCCAGGCCCAATGAGGCAGTTTTCTTTGCCCATTCCAGTGTCATACGCATAAAAAAAGTAGATAACAACAATAATAATAATAATAATAATAATAGATAAAGAAACCCAAAGAATAGTTTTTTGTGTTGAATTATTTACATAATATAGAGATTTTGTAGTTTTATCGCCACTATAGTATAGCAACGAAGTTCATTGGAATCTTGAAAGTTCTTTCAGCAAAAAGCGAATGTTTGTATTTAAGTAATTAATAACTAAACACAAAAACTCTACTGTGCATTTCTATTTCCATTACTAAAATTGTCACTGACTTCACAAGTCTGAATAACAATAATAAAAATAATAATAATAATAATAATAACAATAATAATAAAGAGGACATTGCAACTGGAAGAAAAATAGCATACTTCAAAAGTATTGAAAAGTAGATAAAATTACATTATTATATCAATAGGGAGAACTAATCAGACACATAAAAAATTATAAGGGTTAAAGTACTGTATATTCATTCTGGTCATGAACGAAAGAAAATATTTACAATTATAGACTGGTGATGGAATAATAATTAATGTGTACAATTACATTTTCCTTGTTTTTGCTGTGGCCACACCTGCTGACTCTGGCAGGAGATAGCAATATACAGTATTGTTGTACGTATATAAAAATTTGTGATGATTTCAACATTAATTACCCATGAATGGCAACAAAGTTTCATTAGGAATGAGCCTCATATAAATGTGCAGCTTGTAAAAGAAAACTTCTCATATATCAGAAAATCTATTAAACTCACCTGAAGAAAGTGATGCCATTGGTGGGGCTGGAGCAGGTGAACTGGCAAATACACCATTTTCCCTCGTTTGTCTATAATTTGTGCCAAAGAGAGCCTGGTAACCTATTATAATAAAAATAACAAATATTTAAAGAAATATACATATATTTGTATGCACAGTCAACTTGCTCTTTACGCGATTCTACAATACGCGAAATTGGAATAACACTTCCAGAAAATAATAGTAAAAAAAAATACGAAATGCGCATATAACGACCTCACGAAAAATTCGACATTTTTTTTTTAAATTTTAGTAAATAAGCGACCACCTCGTAGGCACTTTCCCACCATGCTGCTATGTGCTTCAGTGTCTCTTTACCCAGCATACTGTGTGGATATATCACTTATTCCAACTATTTTTGTGGTAAGGTTTGTGTTTCCTGTGGTTTTTTTTGCAGATTTTATATACTGCACGTATCTATCATGGCCAGTAAACCCCCAGGAAAAGACTGTGGAAGTGCTTCTACTCCCAACAGAGTGAGAAAGGCAATAAACCTTGAAGTAAAACTTCAAGTGTTGGCCCGTTATGAGCGTGGTGAGAGTATGGCGGCCATAAAACTGTCGATGCAACACTGAAAGCACATTGCGCACTATCCGTGAAAATACGGAAAGAATAGAGATAAGTGCAAAAGCTGGTGTTAGTTTAACTTTACTTAAGTCTTCATATTCTCGATAGGATATTATGGAGAATGGAGAAATCCTATGTACGTGGATGAGCATTAAGAACAAACAGCAAACAAACTTGCCGTATAGTATCATCAGGGAAAAAGCCCCATCGTATCTAGAGTGAGTACACCTGTGTAATTTTTTTAGTTTTTTATGTTATATTTTTAATACCAAACTACAGTATTGTATTCAGTCGTTGCATAATAAAAAAAAATTAGTTTTCTAGTCTTTTCATTTTTTTTAATGTTAGCTTTATTTATTTTTGCAGCGAGGGGTTGGCTCTCCCACTTCCTTCTCTTCTCCTTCTCCTACTGCTTATATCACCTGCTCGCCTCCACCACGCTCATCGTCTGTTGCTCGCCGTATATAGAGAGAGTAGAATGTGTATAATATTTTTTATTTACATCATTACTGTAACTCATGCAGTGCATAATGAAAAAAAAAATCGGTTTTCTAGTCTTGCTTTTATTTATTTTTGCAGCTAGGGGTTCGTTCTAACGCTTCCCCCTCCTCTTCTCCTACCGCTTAAGTCAAATGCTTGATGCCACCACGCTTGTCCCACGCCTGTTACTCACCGCATACAGAGTGAATAGAATGTGTTTTATACTTTTTTTTGTTACAGTAATTCAGGTGTTGCATAATGAAAATATTTAGCTTTCTAGGCTTGCTTTTGTTAATTGTTTTTTACATTTGCAGATAGGGGTTTGTTCTCCTCTTCTCCTACCGCTTACGTCAAGTGCTCACTGCCACCACGCTCATCCCATGGCTGTTGCTCACCGTATATAGAGTGAGTAGATTGTGCTTTACACACACACACTATATATATATATATATATATGTATGTATGTATGTATGTATGTATGTATGTATGTACGCACGCACGCACGCACGCACGCACGCACGCGCGCGTGCACACACACACACACACACACACATATATATAGACGCTTCCCTGCTTACAAACGAGTTATGTTCCAAAAGGCCATGCATATCTTGAATTTTTCGTAAGTTGATATTTTGCATGTCTGGAACTGCATTGGGTGTACAAACATTTCTACATCAAGTGGGTAACATAATAAAGTTGTGTGTTAAACATAATACGTTTTCTTATCCTAAGAATACTGTACATGATGCAAGCTTGCATGTTTCTTGAAACTTTTGAACCATCCATAACTTGCATATATATGATTCTCTATCAAGAGAAACAAGTAAATTTTGTATATGTGAATGGTCATGACTACATAAGGAAAGTGAGAGATATTTTGAGATCCTTAGTACTTTCGAGTGTATTTATCTACTACTACTATTCTGATAAATCCTCTGAAGATGAGTAGTAGATAAATACACTCGAAAGTACTAAGGAGCTCAAAATTTTTTCAAGTTTCTTATGTAACCATATATATATATATATATATATATATATATATATATATATATATATATATATATATATATATATATATATATATATATATATATATATATATATATATATATATATAATATATATATATATATATATATATATATATATATATATATATATATATATATATATAATTTTTTTACACACATACACACAGCTAATTGTCTAGTTTAATTTAGAATAATCATTTTACAAGTTAATTGGAAAAAATATTTTTTGGTCCATGAAGATTTGTTAAATTAATGTATTCTTTGATACTTGTATATGCAACTCTGTCCAAAGTGTTTTTTGACAATTACAGATCACGTTATGATGAATATTAAATGTGAGTTCAATCTGCTGACCTCAGGGTTACGGAACTAAGACTGATGTAAAGCAGGTTCTCTCTGAAGCCTGTGGTCTCACCCATTATGTAGAAATTAAGATTAAAAAAACGAATATGATTTTAAGGCCAATGTGCTGGATCAGTTCTAGTTCAGTTAACTTAGAACTTGAGGGGATTAACTAGAACATTTCTATGTTCCTCAGTAAGAAAGCTCTCATTTACTTGTAAAAAATCATTTAAGCTCTCATGACACTGCATGTATGTCAGTACAACAGATACTTCCTTACACCAGGTCTACCCAAGTTGAATATGTAACTCAGTCCACGAACCACTTACATGTTTCTGAATTGCTTTTGAAAAAGAAAGTCGCGGAGACTGTTCGAGTTAAAGATACTTGTGTATCCAAACAAAACAAATCCCAAAAGATGACACAGTATTATTTTGCCATTTTATGCAGATGGAACACAGTACTCTAGGTTCATATTTAATAATAAGCATTAGACCTGGCTTCATGGATACATTTAATGACTAATAGAGATGTAGCCTCAAGATGTAAGAAACTACTTACCAATAATAATACATGCCAGAATCACAATGACTGAAATGATGCTGACAATGAAACGATCTGGATGGGTAACTACGGCCAATAGGACACTTAAGATTCCAAGCTCGGACTTTGGAACAACACATTCTCCGTCCATTACATCAAACTGAACACTTATCTGTGAAAGAAAATAATAATGTGCTTAAAAGATAAATTTTAATGTGAAGGTACTAAGTTAGCTTGACAGCCTGCAAAAAGAAAAAACTAATCACTGACCTTTAGCAATTAATGTTGTCATTCAATGATCCGCAAGTAATTCTAAAATTAAATATGACTATGTATCCAACCTCTTCAAAGAGCCTCATGCATATATAATGATAATTAGATGATATAAATCTTAAAAATAAGAAGCTACATGACTTTAACTCATCCTTGAGAGTGAGTGAAGTTCTATACAGTTATGTCATTACATCTTAATGTCATGAAAAAAAGAAGTGTATGAAGTGAAGAGTGAAGACAGCAAGAGCATGGTTGAACCCATGTTAAATCTAATATTGTTACTTTCAAAACTGTCTCAATATGGCCTTCACAGAATTTTGATATATTTTTTGGTTAAAGAGCTAAAGTCCTGCTACTATTTTTATTAGAAAATGTCTAGAAAAACTTAAAAACTGGCTTGTGGCAGCCATTTATGCCACTTCCAGAACTAACTCAGTTTTGTCTGTGAAGTGCCGTCAAGTTTTCCCCCAATATTAATATAATACAGCAACACAAGCTTCAAATCGACAATCATAATGGAACAGACATGCAGGATGTACTGGAAATCCATTAATGAGATGGAATAAATACCTATGAAATAGGTGAATAGAAAAGTTGTGAAAATGGGATATACTCTATCTCGTCTCTCAGTTCATTATAATTTGCACTGTGCACAACACTACAATTCCAGAATAAAATAAAGGATTGACTGTTGTATACATTAATGTGAATACATTCTTGATTTTAATAATGTTAAAATACCATTTTGAAGAAGAATTTTTAGGAGTAAAATACTTTGATTGTGTGCAATGAGAATTTCTGATACACTATGTCATAAAGCTAAATGGGGTAAGGTATGGGGATATGAGTAATCATAATGTAATGTCAAACTGGATATAAGTAAGATCCTGTATGAAACAAGTTGGAAAAAGGTGACCAATATGTGATGTTGATGGGAAACATTACTTGAGAATGTTCAGCCCAAGTCATGGCCAGAATAGGTGGAAATGTAAGTAGAAATGTCTTGGAGTGGATAAAGTTATTAAGAAGGAAGGGAGAAGAGTCAGAGTAAGACAAGTAGTGTTTGACTAAAGGAAGGTTAGCAGTGACATTACGCAGGGATCAGTTTAAGGGCCACTTTTGTTCTTCATATGTTTAAATGATCTGCATAGTTTGTGAATGCAATTTGAAATTTGTTTACATGCAATACAAAGATTGTGAAAAGAGCAAGAGGAAAACCGAGAGAAGAACTTCAGAAACACCTAAATAGTTTGCCTGTGGTAAGGGAAGTAAATAATGAGATGCAATTCTTCAAAATGTAAAGTACTGAGAATGAGCATGAGTACAAGAAGACCCTTGTTTAGGTTTTCAATAGCAGGAGAGGAACTGCTCAGAATCTCCGACAAAATAGATTTAGGGGTAAATATAGTGGTAGTTTTGTCTCTGGATATACACATAAATGGCGTGGAATCGGCAGCATATGCTTTCTTGGCAACCACAAGGGTGGCTTTCAGGGATATGGACAGAAAAATGTTTAGAATTATACACATAAGTAATACCTAAGCTGGGATATACAGCATCCTTTTGGAATTCGCACTTGAGAAAACACATTCAAAAATAAGAAGAGTTCACAGACATGAAAACACAAAGCAACTAAAAACAGAGATGGCAGTGTCTGTGATTTGTCAGATGAGAAATGGTAGAAACAGATGTATATACAACTGCATATTCGGTGTAAGTATAACCATAGAAAAAGAACAGTAACTGAAGGATTAATGTTGTACACTTTATGCCGCATGGATAACTATAACCACAAGTAAATTAGCATGAATTAGAGATATAGCTGGAAAGGTTTTTCTATATTATCACTTTCTTTTTCTGACACCCTAATGACTTTATCAGGAGAAAATAGCATGACTGAGAATAAATATTATCAATAACTTAAATATAAATACGAATATAAACATTCTTTCAAATAAGACCTAATCACGAAGGCCATAATTATGAATAAAGAATTGGAAAAGCAAGATCTCAACATATCTTGCCAATCCTCTATTCCTTACCCAATAATTTTAAGACAAAAAATATAATTCAGAGAGGGAAAACTACCAGATATGCTTTCAAATAAAATTATACAAAAAATAAAAGCCAGTAGTGATTTAGTATACAGTACTTATAAGTGAATTAAACACCTCAACATAGCTCCTTGAAAGTGGGGAAAAGACCGAGACTTTGTCAGATTCTGCTGCATCTGCAACCCACGCAGAATCTTTGGCTGTGAGTGTCAGAGGTCGTTTATTGCCATCAGGACTTCCTAAGTACAGTTCAACTACATTAGCATCACCAACAACACCAGGAATCTGATTAAAGAAATGATAAAATTTACAAAATATAGCCACTAACAGTATAATAGCATGGATCCACACTGTGTATGATACAGTAATACTGTAACGGCATATATAATTAATAATACTGTACAAACTAATATCAAATACAACTATAATATACAATATATTTTGGATAAATAATTTGCATTTTTAACTGACGATAAAAAAAATTCAATCAAAAGCAATGAAAATCTTTTTCATTAACAAAATATACAAAGCTAATATCACGTTCTTAGAAGCTAACAGTCTAAAAAAACACTTTTCAAGTAGCAATCAATACAGGCAGCTTTATAATATAAATAAAACTGCATCATCTTTCAGTGAGTCGTATATACTAAAAAGCTCCACAAAGTAATATATATACTATACTGTAATACTGGAATGACTGTATTCAGTATTCAAGAAGTAAATGGAAAAATGAGAAATAAAGAAAAAGAAAAATGCTGACCTCTAAATTGGTAAGTACATCTGGAGTTCCAATCAAAGTAACAGTTACCGAAGGTTCCACGTTTGAAAGTTTTACTTCAGAAATCTCTGACACAGGTGCAGCATGAAAAACAAGTGCTGTCTGACCAGACCGAACTTCTCCTTGTTCACCTTTTCCAACAACAACAGCCTCAATAATAACTCCAGATGTGACTGTTGCAACAGCAAGCGAAGGTCCAGTGAGGCTAGTAATATCACAACCATAGCCATTGTGTGGTATATACACTGCTTTTGCACTAAATATATCTCTTACATCAATTTCTGGTATAGATGGGGAAAATGCTAGTATACAAGTAAAAGGTGGAACAGTTGACGGAGGATTTACAGGATTACAAAAAGAATCTTGGACTGTTGTATCATCTCCAGCAATGCTAATAGGAGCAAAATGACTCACACCAACATGACCAATAGATAATGCTTGCGTGAGACTGCCAACTATAATTTTCGTTATTGGTACTACTGACACTTCAGCAAGAGCAACGAATCCATTGCTGATTTCGTAGGATACGAGCGAACGACCAACTCTGAGAGTCGACGTAACACCAGACACTACGTCTACCGTTGCAGCATCTCCCTTAGTAGACCATACGCCTGGAGAACCATCTATATTCTGCACATTTGATAAGAAGCAAACGTGATCACCCAATGGTACAGTGACCTTTTCAGGAGTGACAGCAGAGCCAGAATTTACCCATAAATAGTCATAAACCTGCTCATCATGTTCATCCCATATATGGAGAACAGACTGTCCAGAGCCCTGAACCTTTACGGAGACTGTGTTGTTGATACTACCATAATGAATGTTAATGAGATCATGTCTAGAAACTCTATACTTTGGTTTTACGCTGGTTGCATGAAAGATGCGTCCTCTATCATCATGATATGAAAGCTGAAGATGGAAATTAGCTCCAACAGGTACTCTAGTAATGGACTCTCCAGAAGAGATACTCATAAATTTTTCTACTTCAGTCTGGATGTATTTCACTTTTTTCACCTCACACAAAATAGTCAGGTACTGAGAAACACCAAAACTCTCCTTTACTTTAACAACAACAGTTGACTGTCCTGTAGTGCTACCTGATCTGACAGTACCATCCGGACTTACTGTAACAATAGGATTTCCATTTTTTGTACCATCAACATTGCATCCTTCAACCTCATATGACAACTGTGCATCGCCATCTCTATTAGTTCTTATTTTAGTTTCTGCTTGTTTAGACAATAACAAACTGGAAGACGAATCAGCGGGATATTTTAACCTCAGACTTTCAAACACTCTAAATTCATACTTGGCAACCATCACCAAATTATCAACAATCTGGAAATTAGGAGTAGTCATTGGATGAGTAGGTTTTACTTTAAGAGTAACAGTAACAGTGCCAGGATGCTCCGCTTTTATTCGGACAATGCCATTATTTTCTTTGCCTTCCACAATGCCATTATTTTTAAATATACCTACAAATGATGCTATATGCTTATTGCTGATCGACCATTCAAACATTAAAGGGGGCACTGCTGTAGCATAGGAGAAGGGATTTTGATTGTCATCACTGCCAAAAGCATAAAGTGGCATCGTGGTTCCTGTTTCTAAGTAAGTTAAAGGAGCTTGGATGCGTATTTTATTCAAAGGGATAACATTTACTATTACCATATCCTTTGAGTAAACAACAGCTTCCCCTGTTTGTTTATTAAAGCTAACAGCTTTACCAGTCAGGACGGTGATACCAAGGGATTTTGCAGTAACTACCCCTGTGTGTGAAGTGGAAGCAATAGTATCATTCTCCATGGAAAACTCAACAACAACATCAGGATATGGACCTCCTTTTTTTATCACTTGATATGTAGCACCAATAATCAAGGTAATGTTCTTTGGTTGCAACGTAAGAGGAGGGAAAACCTGGATGGGTTTAGCTGGACTATAAATTAAAGTCTCCTCCTTTCCTATATTCCCAGCACTTACACGCAGAGTAGTGTCCCCTACATGCCGACCATAAACATTGCATACAGCGTTTCCCCTTTGATTTGTCCTCTTGTAGCTCATTTCAATGATATTTGCTTGAGGATGAGGAGTGAGGTTCATCAGAGAATGGGCAGGAATGATATATCCAGCTGAATCCAATGCTAATACTTCAGCTTCCAGATAACCTCCCAATTCAACACGATCTACAACCACAAGTTCTAGAGATGCAATACTCGAAACTCTGACAATAGCACCAGCAGGGTTTTCTGCATCTAGACACACGTCAATAAGCGTTACTTTTACTTCTCCATCAGACAAAGGCCTCACTGCCACTTTTTTATCCTTTTCTGAGTAAGCCATAGATAATACTTCAGATGTTGGCATTTGTACCTCAAAAAATCCAGAGCCGCCTGATATCACTAAGTCCAACTGAAAAAATAAATAATACACCTAGAATATAAGTTAAAGGATTTGCAGATGTCATCTATTGTAGATGCTCACATAAAAAAATGAACTAGATAAAAACTTTTTCTCTAAAAGAGAAGTTACAGATAATTCTCAAAACTGTTTATATGATACATATTTACACATTGTTTGCACAAAAGTCGGACATTCCAATTCTGCCCCACAATATTGTTTACAAAAAAGTAGGTATGAAATTAGACACAGAATCCAAGCACCCTGAGGTAAGGACTATTAATATGATAATAATATTCATTCATAAACAACACACAAAGAAGCACTGGTGCATGTTGCAAATGTATGGAAAACCTGGAATGCTGTCAAAAGAGGTCCGACGTTTTACATGAATAAAGTGTTTTGAGAGTTAGATAATGGTGAAAGTGGCTGGTCTGATGTGAATGCAGTGTTAATTTAGTAGTACATGTTGGCATAGTTGTTCATTGTGCTTATTACAGTGACAAAAGATGTAAACACAAAAGCGCTATGCAGAGATTTGGATTAATTTGGTGAGAATGTAAGTATGCAGAGTAAATAGATTGAAATTTGCAGATGACACTGAGCTAGTGGCTGCTTTTGAGGAGAAATTGAAGGAGTTGGTGATTTAGTCTGTATGGGGTATGTGAGAGAATTAAATTAAAGGGTAATTGTGATAAAAGTAAACTTATGACAAATACATAGTGCTGATGGAGGCTGGTTGAACATCGGAGTATATGGTGAGATGCTTGGGAAGACAAAGTTTTAAGTATATGGAGTCACATGTAGCTGTGAATAAAAGTTTATATAGAAAAGAGATACAGAGATAAGGAACCAGACAAATGTTGTATCTAGGATGCATAAAAGGTAAAATAAGAACAAAAAGTTAAGTAAGAATGCAATGAGAAGGTTATGTGAGGGTGTGGCTGAGCCTGTGCTGTCATATTATGCACACTTGGATTATAAGAGAGAATGAAAGGCACTGCTTGAAAATAGTAGATATGAAGTGTTTATGAAGTATGATAGGTGTGTCGAGAAAAGATAGAGACAAATGTGGAAGTGAAGTACAGAATGGGCTTTGAGAGAGGACTGTCTTATAAGTCAGACCTACAGTGCTGAGGTGGTTTGGGCACATGGAAAGAATGAATAAAGTATGACCAGTAACGGTATGGAGAGAAGAGAGTGGAGTAAGAAAGACGAAGAATGAGATGGATGGATGGGAAGGGAAAGAGCATTGGAAGTACGTGGTATGTAACTGCAGCAAAGAAAAGAATGGGAATGAAGGGACGGTGAAAGGAGGACACAGGTGCAGGAAAATTCCTGCACCTGGGAAGCACTATATACTAGGATGGGTGAGCATGGATTACTGTAATATGATGAGGTAGAAGTAAATCAGTTACATCTGTTTTGAAACCACGGCATATAAGATGTGCCCTTTTTCAATATGTCACTCAAGAGGCGCGATAGGGTGAGAGGGGTTTGGCAATCCTTCATCCATAATGTGCTAAGATGTGAGAGATGGGATGAGTGGGCCTTATGGTGAATGGGTGTGTGCTTTGACTTGGCCACCCTTTTACAAGGGGGATTATGCTTTTGGATATATATATATATATATATATATATATATATATATATATATATATATATATATATATATATATATATATATATATATATATATATATATATATATATATATATATATATATATATATATATATATATATTTATATAATATATATTTATATAAAATATATTTATATATGTGCTATATATTTATATAATATATATTTATATAATATATATTTATATAATATATATATATATATATATATATATATATATATATATATATATATATATATATATATATATATATATATATATATATATATATATATATATATATATGTAGTCACCGTGGCTCAAGCGGTAGCGTACGCGACTCTGAGGCGTCACGTCAAGGGTTCGCGCCCGTCACGGTCGAAGGTTAGCAAGGGCATGCACTCAGGGTAACGATTACATATGTCAAAACAAGTCCTTCGCAAGAAAGCAACCGTCCTAGCCCCTGGTAGAAAAGGGAGTCCATTACGTAAAACCGGAACGAACACACACACACACCACACATATATATATATATATATATATATATATATATATATATATATATATATATATATATATATATATATATATATATATATATATATATATATATATATATATATATATATACTTACAGAGCACAAACTCCACAGGAACTTGCAGAAAACAAACATAATAAACACAAATTACAAATTTTAATAAAATAATTGAAATTATACTTACAATATTTGCTTTATGCCGATATAACACAGCAGATGAGGGTTGCAGAATGGCATCCTCAACAAATCTGACTGGCAAGGAAGCCTTAAGATTTGGTAAAGTATGCTGCTGGACATTATCTGAGACTCCTGTACCATAACTAATTATTCTCACACTAACAACCAACTCCCCAATCTCTCCTTCTGGCTTCAGTACCTG
The DNA here is from genome assembly GCA_037179515.1 of Halocaridina rubra. Lineage (NCBI taxonomy): Eukaryota > Metazoa > Arthropoda > Malacostraca > Decapoda > Atyidae > Halocaridina > Halocaridina rubra. The sequence goes on along the minus strand of JAXCGZ010015644.1, from coordinate 9,671 downwards.
ATAAACTGAAGACACAAGCATCTTTAAGATATTATTAGAATTGGATAAGAGATCTCTTTCATAAAAGAAAAATTACAAGCAAATCAAATGTCTCCGGTATTTCTTCATAACATGGTACTCTCACATCCACAAACTGAGAGATTGCTTACATAACATACTTTCTATATCACATTTTTCTTTTATAATATATAGCTCATTTGAATATATGTTTTTTTTTTCCAAATTTACTTACAATAGTGGAATAAGGCAGATATACGTACTTTGAGCTCAGTCTTAAAGAGACTCGTTTAATTAAACAAAAGTCAGTCACACACAATGTGAAATATACAATATACATAAGCTACAAAATGACACTTACTATGTATGGGTATGCTAAACCCATACAAGCTTGACACCTGGATTAGACTAGATGGTTCAGATGGGATGGTAGCCAGGGTCTCATTGGAAACACTCCATAATAATGACAATGACGATATATTGTCAAATTTGCGATTTTCATAGTCCATCACATCAATTTTCATTAAAAGTGGTTTAGAGCAGTGAGTTACGGTCTGAAATTAATCAGAGTATATTAAGGGGAAGTGGAATTAAGATCTTTTCATTAGTTTGGAAGCCAAAAAAAGAATGAAAATAGTGATTCAATAGTTTAACAGGTGTTTGAACGAGAGGCAAACATCAAAACAGCTGTGAAAGATAAGTTTGTGAGGTGATTAAACAATGACCTTAATATCCAGGTATTAGACATAATGAAATGATATGAAGTGACGTACAATTTACCTTCACAAAACATCAATAAGCAATACCAAATGCAGGCAAACCAAGGAAATTTGGGGTCTGGCCATGGAAGTTAATATCGCATGGGCCTGGTGTTGTTCACTCTTTACTGTAAGGATTTGCATTAGTAGAAATGAAGAGATATTGTCATAGATTTTAATGAGTAGCTCTTCCTAAATTAGGAATTTAGTCTTCCATTGTTATTTGGCATCATTATTGATTTGTATGAGAGGATAAATTTTTTGCGAACAAAATTTGAAGAAGCATTAGTATATTTCCACACTGAAATATAAGCTAACAATGGGAATCTCAATCAGTGCTGTGCTAAAGAATACAAAACTTTCTACAAACATAAATAAAGAATGCACGCCTCTCAGTTACAGATATATTCCTATGCCTACATCTACACTGAATATTCTAGTGTATTCAATACATACCTCTTACTAGCCCTTCACATCTGACAAGTCACAACACTCCCTAGCTCTGCCTTTGACTTCTTTTTCTTAAATGTTTCCATAGTGCCTCAGCACTATGACACCGTCTTTCTTTGCTCATTGCTTTATCACATTAATAACAATTCTTATTCCAGGAAAAAAAATCATAGGTTGTATTCTTTAAATACAACAGAAACAGTAAAATACAACGTACCATTCCAATCTTGGCAACTCCAGGGCAAGATGATTTGGTAGGTACAGTTAAACTGATGGCATCTGGTAGAGCACATATCACTTTGACTTTTGAGCTAACCTACAAAAAAAAAATAATTACTATAAGTAGCATTAAAAATACTTTATATATTAATATATATTTCAGAAAGAATGTAAAAGATTCATTATTTGAGTGAAAAGTATAACTACGCACTAAGAACAAGCTCTCTAAATAGCTGTAGTCAAAAATGCAATCTGAAAGAGTCACTACATATACGCTAAGTTTATGGAAAATATGCTGTCTATACGTTATAATAGTTCTATAATACAATATCACATATACGATATACAGACACCCCCAACTTACGAACGAGTTAGGTTCCAAAAGTCAGTTCGTAACCAGAATTGACCGTAAGTTGTGCTTAGGTAAAATAAGTACCGTACAGTACTTACATATGCAGTAATCTACAGTACTTAGGCTAGACACTTAACTATTACATAAAACATAAAGTATACAGTATTAATGAACTTTAATACAGTAATATCTAGGTAATATTACATTACAGTACAGTAATACATACAATAATTCATGGGTAGATAATGGGGAGGTTTTTGTTAGTTCGTATCTATTAATGTTCGTAAGTTGTGGAGCTTCTGTATTTCTGATATATTAAATAATCATTACAGAAACTCTTCAGATAAGAAGATGTTAACAGATATAATTTACATAAGAACAAATATTGAATTTCCTATATATGCATTCAATCTCTTGAAGCATGAGGGTGTAAATTCCCGAATTGATCTTCTCAAAAAAAGTTCAGGAATAAAAAGAAGTCTACTCAAAATTTCACTACATTTATCCAGACTAGTTCCCTTCATATTATTAAGCTACTTAATAATGTTTCATTCAAATGAATCAGAACCTAAGAAGGGTATAACTGAAAAATTTTCAGATATACCGTACTGTTTAAAGGCTATAATACAGTTCTCATATACTTTACAGCTACCTGAATGAATAAGGATTGAACTTATTGTATGATGATTAACACAATGGGTAAAAAATAATTGAAATAATTAAATATATTTTAAAAATGCAAGTTATGAAGTCAATGCACCTACCACTGAGTAAGGCCAACAGTCAATACTAGAAGCCTGACTTGGGACTTTGAACAGGTCACAGAGAAACTCACGTTTTTTGCACTAAGAATTAAATCAATTTTACAGAACTTATTCAACTTAACTCGCATTTCAGTGGTATTCTATACATCTACTACCTCGAGTAAATATTGTCTACAAGTGTCATTACTTGCTAAAATGACTGACTATATCTTAACTCGGTAAACACAAGGTAGTAGCTTTAGAGGATTTTACTGAGAGGTAAGTTTTTATGAGCTGCTCACAGTCGAAAGTTGAATACTACTTCTAACTGTTGGCTGTGCTTCAGTGGTAGAAGCTCTGACTTCAGAATTTACATTCTCGAAAGTGTTACGGTAGAATCAAAAGTAGGAGCACGTGCATATTTTTTACAATTGTTATTACTTGCTAACATGATGAGAAATATTTTATGCAACATCCTTCAAGTTTACAGAATAGCCATTGGAGATATGGAAATAAATGTTTGTTTGTTTTGTTTATTTGTTTGTTAATATCACTACATAAAAACATGAGACTTACAGGATATTTTCTAATATATATTTCTATCAATACTGTACTCCTTTCCAGTACTTTTAAGCTTATGGCATAATAACACAAGCTTAGTAGGAGAAAGTACCACAGTCATTATCAGACTATGATGCTATTGCTCTTGGTTGGTAAAAAAGAAAAAGCAATGAAGTACTTACATTGCGTGGATGTGGAAGTGTTGCTGACGGAGCATTGCCAACAGTAATTGTGACATAATACTCGCCTATATCTTGACACACAACATTCACAGCATGAATATCAGTATACTTCTCAGGTGCTTCTATTTTGGAGATCCTCAGTTTTTCGGAATCATCAACATCAACTGCAATTAAAGGATCTATGTAGGTTTCAATAGGGTATATTCTTGGTATCTTCTCCACTCTGACGGGCATGAGCACAGACAGAACACTGCTGCATAAGAAAACCCATCCAACCAGAGATACGGGATTAAACTTAAGGAGCTATTGATAATAATGTTAAGTTTAAGGCAAATATGGCGTTCCAGACAAGTTGTGTAATGTTGCAGCAGTTGTTGTTGTTGTTAATGACTTCCTAAGCTGCCTGACCAAACAGCCCAAAAACTCACTGGAGTCACAAATAATCTCAAACCTTTCTATATTGCTCACAGGAGTGTGTTGTGTTGTTGGCATATATGGTTATGTGCAGTGCAGTATCGTATAATGTGTTTGATTGAAGGAGGTGACATATTACACCCTGGCTGAGCATCACTGACAGTCAACCATTCTCTTTTGGGTGCTTTCTCTCTCTCTCTATCTATGCTAGGAGATAGCAGTTTTTTTTTTTTAACAACCATAGATTTGTCTGAATTATTTGTTTCTTTTTCTCCTTGTTATAATAATGATAATAATAATAATAACAGTAAAACTGTAATAATAAACTAAGAAACGGAGCTATAAGAATCAAAAAGACCAAATAATATGAATAAAAGATGATATGTTGTTAGCATACATTACACATTTTTCCAGATATAAATTTTTATAATAATAATAAATAATAATACTGTACTGTAATAATAAACTAAGAAAAAGAACTATAAAGAAGCAAAAAGACCAAATAATATGAATTAAAGATGATATATTGTTAGCATACACTACACATTTTTCCACTGATATAATGATACAAAGGCTGGCTCAGTTCCAATCAACATTTTAATTCTATGACTCCGTGTAAGTGTGTGTGTGTGTGTGTCTCTCTCTCTGTTTACCTAATTGTGCTTGTGGGAAAGAGATTTCTACTCATAATTCCCTGTCTCCTAATTGGTGTCATTATTTACTCACTGACACTTATTATATATAAATCTTTAAAACTAAGAACGCATTTAGCATTTTCGGTTTTCCCCACTTAGAAACGTTCAATTATCTACTATTTTTACACTAAAAAAGTACTTCCTTACATCCTGCAAAGCATCAAACTAAGACCTCTAGTTTAAGAGCCACAAATATAACAATATCCTTCCCTGTCCATTCTATCAAAACCATGAGGGCATTTAAAAACAATTACCCTATACTTCCCCTTCTACCTTTTCGCTTTGAGTGATGTAAGACTACCTTCCTCAGCCTTTCCTCCAAACAAAGATTATGTATTTCTATCACAAATGTTGTAGTATGGTTTTAAACTTTCACCAAGCTACTTATATGCTGTCAATTGTAGATTCGAAAAGGGCAATGCCCTCCTGTCTCGTATGAATCCCGTAAATATATCTGAACATTCCCATGTCCATGTGCCTGAGGTCAACCCTTATGTTTGCTAATTCTTTAAGATTCACTCGTGCAATTGAATACCCAAACTTGGGCCTCCTTATACTCTGGCCCATTTCATTACTCTACAATTTGATATTGAATCTCATTAGCCACTTCTCTGGCAACTTAAGAGGGCACTTTACTTCTTCCTGAAGTTCTCGACCATTATATAAGTCTTTTACACTCTTAATCTTTGAATAATCTGCACATATTTTGAAAAAATGCATTTCCAGACTTTGGCAGGTCATTTACATACCTAAGTAACTGAAGTGACCAGAAAACTGATCCCTGCAAAACCCATCTACTAACCTTTCTCCAGTCAGACACTCTATGTCTTTCTATGACTTACTGTTCCCTTCCACCTAAATAAGTCTATCGACTCCAAGACATTTCCACCTGGTCTTGCCATTACTTGCAGCTTCTAAATAAAACTTCTGTGAGAAACGGTATCAAATGCGTGAAAGCATGCATGCACACGTGCACTCTGAGCTTCAGGAAGGGTAAAGCATATCTAATTCCCTTTACATATAGAAGCTTGACATGGTATATAATTACCTTGCACATAGTGAGAAGATGGCTTAGATATCCAAGGCAGAGGTCCACCTTCAAAGATAACAACACGAGATGATCCCAGGGCTAAAACAGTTTCCCCAGAAGATGGGTGGCTTGGATGCAGAGGCCTATAAATTGAAAAAAATATATATATTACAGTAGTAATGTCTCTTAATATTTAAAAAAATTATCCAAAGCAATATAAAATTAGTATGGTAATACTGTATATTTTTCATACATGCTACCTCTTCATCAGTCAAGTAGGGTGGATAAAAAATACCGAGTAAGAAGCAATATGAAAGTTTGGTATAAAAAGACAGTCAATACAAATATTAGGATCGAGAAGCATAAAAAATGTTTCAAATTTCTGAGATTTAATATTTCATTTCAGTGTTGTTTCCAACTTGATTCTTGAAAAGTAGGGTATTATCACATCAATGTAAAAATTTATTTTCAAAAGTGCATATATTTTATTCAATAGCTTAATCTTCAATAATACCACAACATTCGTATTTTGAGGAGCAAAACAACCATTTAGAAAGAAATATGTAGTTATTTCTTTCCTCAGATATATTGGGAACTAAAAGAACTAATTAAAAGATTTCATCTCCATTTCAAAATTAAGGGTCTGTTTAGATGCAGAGCTTAAAAATTTTGGCAGATCTTTTAGTTTTACAAAGCATTTACATATCCTTATATGACATACTTCTCTAACATCTTGAACAGGTCCTCTTCTATTGATCATCTCAACAGAGTTCATTATAGGCACACTCTTTTATTAAATCCAGCTCTAATATATACCTGCTTCTCTTACTTACCATCATAATGTTTCTTTGCTTTCTATAGTCTACACGTATTATACTGGATAATGCATTACCGAGTTGAGAGGCTGTTTTCAACCGCTTTTGATAGGCTCATGAACACTTGGGGGTTGTAGCAACACGTTTATACAGTACTGTTATACTGTATATAATTCCAGCATTAGTCTATTTTAACAGCTTCTTTCCTTTTCCATTTACTCTATTTTCTTTTAAAAGTCTAGTCTGTTAATAACCGACACTCACTCTAATATTTTAACAGTTCTTTACTTTTTTCTAGTTTTTATTGCTTTCATGTACAGTATATATAAAAAAAAAAAAACAGTCAAGTGAGGCATACTCTGATTACATTTTAGGCTCTTATAATTTAAAAAATGCAGCAATCAACACTAGTTTTCAAAAGGATTAGTAGATTAGTCAAAAGTAAAAATCACATATGGAATATTGTAAAATCAGTCTTGACTTAGAAAATAACAAGTCATAAATATGTGAATATAAGGAAGGAAAGTTTGCAGCTCACTCAGAAAACAACAAGCAATAAATCTAGTCATATGGGGAAAAAAGGTTACACAATTACACAGTGTATGTAAATGAAGTTTTAAAGCTCACAGATCTATATCTAAAGGCGTAGCAGAAATGAATTAACCTTACTTGAATGCTGCCACAAGAGTAGAGGCTGAAAGTTCTCCTGAGGACTTTTGGTATGAAACTCTTATTTTTGAAAAACCAGGAGTCTTTCCAGCGACCTCAGCAATGGCACAGGATCCTTCCATTGATGGTACTTTTACTTCTGGATGTAAAAGATCAAATTTAAAAGTCTTAATAAAACTACTGTATAAATTTCACCGTTACTCCTTTAGCATAAGTAATACTGTATATCAGTATACAGTAAAGAGTTTGTATACATTATGCTAATACACATTATTAAATTCGAAAAATGTCTGCAAAAAATAACTTCTTGACACAGTATAAAGATCTAAACTTCTACAATGCCATAGTTTATATAATATATTTATACAGTCCTTATCCATATACTGAGAGCATCTCCAATTTGAGTTATATGATGAACTCAAAGGGAATGCGCAAACTACAAAACTAGTTATAGTTCCTCTCTCTCTACAATCCTTTACATGAATACACATATTTATAAATGTCAACAAACATAAAATGGTGTACCATGATAAAAATAGTTTCTATCATTCACATTAACAGTACTAAGTTTTCTATATATATATATATATATATATATATATATATATATATATATATATATATATATATATATATATATATATATATATATATATATATATATATATATATATATATATATATATATATATATATATATATATATATATATATATATATATATATATATACCGGTATATATATATATATATATATATATATATATATATATATATATATATATATATATATATATATATATATATATATATATATATATATATATATATATATATATATATATATATATATATATATATATATATATATATATATATATATATATATATATATATAATGAAAGCCATAATTCCCCTTTTATAAGGACAGTGGAAAATTCAAACCCATAAACTTGACTCTCTTTGGGAGAGAAGTACAATGGAAGGGATGCCCAATCCCTTCACTCTGCCACATATAGTCAACTATTAAGACACGTAGGGGAACATAAAAGTAGCATTCTCCCACTCAACCTACAAATATTTGTGCTTACAGACTGATAGTTAGCATATAAAGAATGTACCAAATTTAAATGCAGATGACTTGACTGCTGTATTTATAGTTTTCATATTTTGTAATATTTCTCTTTCTAGGCTCTTGCAATCTCATGAAAAAAATACCTCACAGTAAAAACACTTCCTATTTCGCTACATTAAAGATATATGTCTGATTTCTCTCTTGCATTATAACACCAGCACAGTATTTCAAGTCAGCTGTGTGTTACTTCATGATATAAGAAAGTCGTTTAGAGCATACATAGGAAACACTGGCTACTTAACTACAAACAGTGTTCATTACAATATGACATTAAAATAATAAATTTATATTTGAGTAACACATTTATTCTAAAACTACCCAAGATACTAGTGTAAACATAAGGAAAGCTTAAACCCAAACTCTTCATAAGATATGGTTTGAACATAAAAAGGCTTGGAAGAGTGTACAACATGCTGGAAGAACTACAAGTTATTACCTAAAATCTGTATATAAATTGCATGCATTACATGAGGCCATATTGTGTTGTTTTTTTATAGATTTTGCTTTCTTATTGTGGTAATGAGCTCAATAAAGTACAGTGCTTAATGTTGATCTGATGAGAATATATATATATATATATATATATATATATATATATATATATATATATATATATATATATATATATATATATATATATATATATATATATATATATATATATATATATATATATATATATATATATATATATATATATATATATATATATATATATATATATATATATATATATATATATATATATATAAATAACCAAATAAGCACATTACATATGTGAAAACATGAATCATTTTTTCTTTTACCCCAACCGGGACTCGAACCTAGGACTTATGATTACTAAGTCAAGGCGCTACCACTACACCACAGAAGGTTAAAGGGAATCCAACCTTATAGCTTATATCTGCTATACTTGACTTAGTAATCATAAGTCCTAGGTTCGAGTCCCGGTCGGGGTAAAAAAAAAAAAAAAAGATTCATGTTTTCACATATGTAATGTGCTTATTTGGTTATTTCATGGCCTGAATGAGATTGGGAATTGAATTAAATGCTAAAATGAAGCCACGAGTGAGGTTGGGGAATCCGTAATATGAACATAGTGGCATTCAGTTAGAATGCGTTCATTCCTAAGTATAGCAGATATAAGCTATAAGGTTGGATTCCTTTTAACCTTCTGTGGTGTAGTGGTAGCGCCTTGACTTAGTAATCATAAGTCCTAGGTTCGAGTCCCGGTCGGGGTAAAAAAAAATTAAATATATATATATATATATATATATATATATATATATATATATATATATATATATATATATATATATATATATATATATGTAGTCGCCGTGGCTCAGTCGGTAGCGTCTCCGACTCTGAGGCGTCAGGTCGAGGGTTCGCGCCCCGTCACGGTCTGAGGTTAGCAAAGGCATGCACTCAGCGTAAGGATTACATTTGCCAAAACAAGCCCTTCGCAAGAAAGCAACCGTCCTAGCCCTTGGTTGATAAGGGAGTCCGTGACGTAAAACCGGAAACATATATATATATATATATATTGTCTTGAATATATTTCAAGACAGTTTATTTCTACGTACATTATGTAAGTGTTATTTTGCATATAGTTTCGTTTATTGTAACGTAAGTGCATGAATGTATACTTT
>JAXCGZ010015643.1:55000-57695 GCA_037179515.1 Halocaridina rubra | reverse complement strand
GTGTGTGTGTGTGTGTGTGTGTGTGTGTATGTATATATATATATATATATATATATATATATATATATATATATATATATATATATATATATATATATATTATGAGTGTGACACCAAGACTAGAGCCCCCCAAAAGAAAATTAAACTGCCCTGGTCAGGCTTGGGCACGAAGAACAAATAAAGTAAAGAGAAATAGAGATGGAGAGTTTAATAACTTGTCATATGTTAAGGGGGTAATAAGAGATGTGTAGCGAATATCCAAGAACATTCGGTGTTGATGTAGGCATAGAAAAAGAACCATAACTGAAGGAAGACCTAACATCGAGTCTGTCTTGGACAGTCATATCAAAGTTCAAAAGACTTTCGGACGTATATCGCAACGGGCGGCTGTGGCCATGAGTAAACCTACTACATGTAAAAAACCTATAAGAAAGGGAGATTTAACTTTTGTGTGCTTTTTTTTCTGCCCATATAAACTTGAGAGTAAATATTCATTAATGCCTTAAAACACCCATTGGAAGGTTATCCTTTTTTCAAGAATATTACTGTAGCCAGAATGAATCTGAAATTTTATATATATATATATATATATATATATATATATATATATATATATATATATATATAATATATATATATATATATATATATATATATATATATATATATATATATATATATATATATATATATATATATATATATATATATATATATATATATTATTTTTACCCCGACTGGGACTTGAACCAAGGACACATAATTACTGTGCCAAGGCGCTACCAACTACACTACAGAAGGCCTTGAAAGGGAAACAGACCTTATAGCTTTTATCTGCTATACTAGGAATGAAAGCTGTCTATCTGAGTGCCACTCTGTTCATATTACAGTTTCCCCCAACGTCACTCGTGACTTCGTTTTTGCATTTAATTTAACTCCCAATCTCATTCGGGACCAACAGCAATCAAATATGCACATTACTATATGTGAAAACATGAATCATTTTTACCCCCACCGGGACTTGAACCTAAGACACATAATTACTGTGCCAAGCGCTACCAGCTATACCACAGATAAAAGCTATAAGTCTGTATCCCTTTTAAGACCTTCTGTGGTGTAGTTGGTAGCGCCTTGGCACTGTAATTATGTGTCCTAGGTTCAAGTCGCGGTCAAAGTAAAAATGTTTCATGTTTTCACATATGGTATTATGCATATTGGATTATTGTTGGTTCTGAATGAGATTGGGAGTCGAATTAAATGCGAAAACGAAGTCACGAGTGAGGTTGGGGGAAACTGTAATATAAACAAAGTGGCATTCAGATAGAATGGGTTCATTCCTAGTATAGCAGATAAAAGCTATAAGGTCTGTTTCCTTTTTAAGACCTTCTGTGGTGTAGCTGGTAGCGCCTTGGCACAGTAATTATGTGTCCTAGGTTCAAGTCGCAGTCGGGGTAAAAATGATTCATGTTTTCACATATGGTAATGTGCATATTTGATTATTGTTGCTCCCGAATGAGATTGGGAGTTGAATTAAATGTAAAAACGAAGTCACGAGTGACGTTGGGGGAAACTTTAATATGAACAGAGTTGCATTCAGATAAAATGTGTTCATTCCTTGTATAGCAGATAAAAGTTATAAGGTCTGTTTCCCTTTTAAGACCTTCAGTGGTGTAGCTGGTAGCGCCTTGTCACAGTAATTATGTCCTAGGTTAAAGTCGTGGTCGGGGTGAAAATGATTCATGATTTCACATATGGTAATGTGCATATTTGATTATTGTTGCTCCCGAATGAGATTGGGAGTTGAATTAAATGCGAAAACGAAGCCACGAATGAGGTTGGGGGAAACTGTAATATGAACAGAGGGGCATTCAGATAGAATACTTTCATTCCTAGTATAGCAGATAAAAGCTATAAGGTCTGTTTCCCTTTGAAGACCTTCTGTGGTGTAGTTGGTAGCACCTTGGCACAGTAATTTTATGTCCTAGGTTTAAGACCCGGTCGGGGTAAATATGATTCATGTTTTCACATATGGTATTGTGCATATTGGATTATTGTTGGTTCTGAATGAGATTGGGAGTTGAATGAAATGCGTCGTCGTCGTCGTAGTAGTAGTAGTGTGGTGAAAATAAAAATAATAGTAATGCTCACGAACAAACAAAAATTGCGCAAATATCATAAAGTACTATCTTCTCCTAGTGAAAAGACTTAATACTTAGAGTCTTTCAAGTAGTCATATCAAAACCAAATGGTATGGCCATGGAAATAATTCCTCACCATTTCAATGGTTTCTTTTTCTTCACACTAACGCACATGAATACAAACGATGCTACTTCAAAACGTGATCTACACGCATAATTCCTTTTTAATATGTGATCTACTTTTAAAAATAAGATCAACACTGTGGACATATTCTGAAGTAAATTCTCTCTCGAGAATGTGATGATCTCCAATATTATTCACACCTCGAGTAGGTAATAATGGACTTTATTGACACCAAGAGAGGTCCACCACTTTTTCTGGCTCGCCATTTACTACATCAAAACACTCTAAACAAGAAAGCTGGTCTTTTCTATATATCTTAATTTATATGTAATATATGCATCTTTATTATGGTATGGATGAGAGGGGCGCGGTGTGCCCTCTGTCATCGTATACCTTACGACATGCTACCTAATCTAACCTTATATACGCCTTG